>CALNHX010003607.1:0-52415 GCA_940337035.1 Agriotes lineatus | reverse complement strand
GTGATAAATATTTTAAATTCAGCGTTTCGCGGGTGAGTGCTACGGAAGTGCGCCGCTAGGGGACGCGGAGTTGACGAGCGGATGTGCGGGAGGGGGAACGCGCAGTCTATCGCCGAACGTGGAAGAACAAGCAGGTTTTGGGCGGGTGAAGACCGTTGTGTGTTTTTAAGTTGTTACAATTAAGGACACAGGACAAGTTAAGAACTTAGGTATTGAATATCGATGTGTTAGATGTGCCCCCTTATTTTTGTATTTTTTCGGAATAAAGAATATTGTCTTAAAGTGGTGAGAAAATATATCTTTAACATAGTTCAGAAGTGGGATACTTCCGTGTCTGCGTGATTTCCGGGGGAAATAGAGCAGAGGGACGTGTCCACAAGTGCCCAAGGCGAGCGAAAAAGCAAGAAAAACGGAATATTCAAGTGCTGTGGTAACGTGTCAACATGGCCGACGACGGATGGAGCGCCAGCCTGTAATTTGACCGTTAGGGGCGTGAACATCTTGTGCATCGAGAAAGGAAGTGACGTAGCGACACGTCGACGAGAAGGGGAAAAGCGAACGTGATTGGAACATTTTACGGAAGCGAACGAAGATTCTCGAGAGGATGACCGACGAGTTCGAGAGGTTCCAGGCGCGTTTGCAACTGCGCTGTGAACGCGAGGGACGAAGTGGGGGAGTGAGAGGTAGTGACAGCGAGAGCGACGACCTCATCATGTTGGGTGAACAGGTGGGAAATTTGGATCGGGCGGGAAGTTCAAGCTTTAACACGCCGGAGGTGAACGCGAACGCGGACAATAATCGAGTGAATACTGACAGTGATGTAATCAGAATGATGCAGATTATGACAGCAGAGAACAGACGAAGAGACGCTTTGTTTGAAAGACTTATCACACAAGTGACAGCCGGGCAAACGAGTAGTGCCGGGAGTGCGGTTACGGGAAATCAAATGGCATATCACATAATGCCTGATTTAACGAGGACAATCAGTACATTTAATGGAGAAAGTAAAAGTGAAGCAAAAAGGTGGATAGCTAACATAAGAAGTATGCAGCTATTGCACCGGTGGCCAGATGCTTTCACTTTGGAAACAGCTCGTACACATTTGGTTGGAGGTGCAAAACATTGGCATGAAAGTAACTGGGAGAAGTTAAAAACATTCGACGAATTCGCGGAGAAATTTGAAGAAATGTTCAGTGGAGAGTTGTCGCAAACGGAGAAGTGGAAGCGAATGACAGCGAGGGTGCAGAGCCGGAATGAAAGCATAAATTCCTACTTTCACGAAAAATTCAAATTGTGTAAGGACGTTAAGCTGAATTTTAAAGAAACCAAAGCGCAAATCTTAGTAGGATTGTGGAACAAGGATTTGTGTAATGTGGCAATGGGAAAAACTCAAGGCAACGAAGTGGAGTTGTTACAGGACCTGCAAGAGTGCGAAGAAATCGGTGATGCGAGGAGTGGACGTTTCCGGGCAGAAAAAAGTGAAAAGCCACACAAACCCCAAAACAATAGCAGCAGCTTCGTCGGGGTGAAAAGTGAACCTCAGGAAGCAACGAAACCAGCCATACCGGGTGCACAAAAGCATCCTGAAGTGAAGAAGGAGAAGTGGAAGTGTTTCAACTGCGGTGAACCATCGCATTTAGCCAGAGAATGCACTAAACCAAGAAAAGTGGTATGTTTCAATTGTAAAAAACCGGACCACATCAGCAGAGAATGTCCAGAACGTGTGACGCAGAGAAGTGAATCTGTGAATCAAGTGTGGAGAATAGGGACTGAACCAAAGAATTTAGCAGAAAGTGCGGCAACGAAGTTCATACGGAATGTTAAAATAAACGAGCAAGAAGCGATAAAATGTTTCATTGACATTGGTGCTACGGTGAGCACAGTGACTGAGGAAGCCGCGAGAGATTTAAAATTAAAAGTTGAAAAAACGGAAAACAGACTGACAGGATTCGGAAGCAGTGCGGTAATCAGCAAAGGTTTTGCGAAAGCTAGAGTGAATCTAGATGGAATTAACGTAGAAGATGTGAATTTTTACGTGGTTCCGTGTGGAGTACAGAATCTACGTGTATTGCTGGGGCAGAACTTTACCGAACACCCTGAGTTAGCATATGTGCGGGTAGACGATGTACTGCATTTTGGTTTGCGTAGTGAGGAACCGTTTGCGCAAATTAATTTGCCAGTTTCCACGCAATCAGTAGAGATAACTGCTGCGGAAGATCAAAGTTTGGAACCCAGGAGCATAAACTTCGTGAGTGTGGACATAAATGGAGGCAAATTCACGGTGCCAGTAGCCAACGAAAGTGACGATGCAAACTTCGTAGTGAAAGGCGAAAAGATAGACAAAATTCGGGAATTCGGTGTGAACATTGATTCGAAGAATATTTGTGGACAAGAAATGAGCGTGATGGAAATTGAATTATGCAGAGAAGCGATTACAAGTGAACAATTAAACGTGAGCGAAGAAATATCGGAGCGAGATTTGCGGAACCTAACAAGCTTGGTGAACGAATTTCGGGGGTGTTTCGCGCAAAACTTAAGCGAACTAGGTTGTACCCAGTTAATGGAAATGAACATAGTTGACAATAATGTGCCGGTGCGTACGAGAGCTTATCGGGTGACTGCACACGAGCGAGAAACCATCGCAAAAATCGTGCGCGAGTGGAAGGCAAATGGTATTGCGACAGATACCACTTCGCCATACGCGTCGCCGGTGTTATTAGTGGCGAAAAGTTCACAGGAGCCAAGGCTAGTGGTAGATTTTCGAAAGTTGAACCAACAGACAGTGAAAGAACATTATCCATTGCCGAACATGGATGATCAATTTGAACATTTAGCAGGGTGTACAATGTTCACTACCTTGGATTTAGCACACGCGTTTTTTCAGTTACCGTTAGCGAAAGGGTCTAGGTGTAAAACAGCTTTTGTTACGCCAGATGAAACGGGGGAATTCACGCGAATGTGTTTCGGATTGTGCAATAGTCCATCGAACTTTGCTAGGCTAATGACGCGAGTACTAGGGCCTTTGAGGAACAAGGTCGCGATGGCGTTTTTAGATGACGTGCTGATACCAGCAAAAAACTGGGACGATATGTTGGAGCGGTTACGACAAGTGTTCGAGGCCTTCCGTGCCGCGAATCTTACGATGAAGCTACGCAAATGTCATTTTGGTGCTTCAAGCGTGGACTTTTTAGGATTCAAATTATCTGCGGAGGGAATTTCCCCAGGTGCAGCGAAAGTGAAGGTCATAGAGAATTTTCCGCGACCGGGAAATGTGCGCGAAGTAAAACGATGGCTGGGATTAACAGGTTTTTTTAGACGCTTCGTGAAAGGATATGCGGTGAAAGTGAGACCGATAAGCGATTTAACGCGGAAAGACAATGTTTTTATGTGGACAGACAAACAGCAGGTGGCGTTTGACGAGTTGAAGGACGCTTTGACGTCAGCGCCGGTCTTGCAGCTGTATAATCCGAGTTCGTATACAGAACTGCATACGGACGCGAGTGCAGTTGGTTTAGCGGGGATGATGTTACAACGAGGGGCAGACGGGAAAATGCATTTGGTATACGCGGTGTCAAAAAAAACGACAGATGCAGAGTCGAGATATCACAGTAGCAGGCTCGAACTGATGGCGGTCGTTTGGTGTATGGACAGATTGCGGCCATTATTGCTGCATATGCATTTCACAGTGGTAACCGATTGTCAAGCGTTGGTATACTTAAATATGCAAAAAACTACAAACGCACAAATTGCTAGGTGGAGCCATTTACTTCAGGAATTTGACTTTGAGATTAAATTTAGGAAAGGCGAGAAGATGCAGCACGTGGATGCATTGAGTAGATCTCCAGTGGAAGCAGCCACGGACACGATGGAAGAAATCTACGAACAACGTCTGGAGGTTTACAATATAATGCCAGAAGAGGAGTGGATTTTGTTAATCCAGAGCAGCGATCATAAGTTACAAGAAATAATAAGAGTGCTCAAGTTGCCGAATAGTGAGCGTGATAAAGACGAAAAACAGGTTGTTCAAAAGTACAAGTTACGTAACGGACGATTAGTGCGCGAAGTTACTGTAAACGGGAAAATCCGAGAACTTTTTGTAATCCCGACTAGCATGCGGAAAAGTACGGTAATTAAATTCCATGATATGGCGGGTCATTTTAGTGTGGAGCGAACAGTGGATTTAATATTAAGAAATTATTGGTTCGCTGGACTGAGGCATTACGTCAGACAGCACATTCGTTCTTGCGTGGAATGCTTGTTGGTGAAAATACCTGGAGGTAAGCAAGCGGGAGAGTTGCACCCGATACCTTCTCCGAAGAGGCCGATGGGAAGAGTCCATTTGGACCATCTAGGCCCCTTTTTGAAAAGTGCGCGAGGGAACGCCCACGTTTTGGTGGTAATTGATGCTCTCACACGGTTTATTAGACTTTATGCGGTGCCGAGCACAAAAACGAGCAGTACATTGAAGTGTTTGCGCGATTTTGTGAACGATTTTGGTCTACCAGCGATGATTGTGACGGATCGCGGAACCAGCTTCACAGCTGACGGGTTCGAACAGTATTGCGCGAGTAATGGGATACGTCACGTGCTAAATAGCACAAGACATCCTCGAGCGAACGGAGTCTGCGAGCGAGTGAATAGGACCATTACGCCGGCGATTTTAACGAAAATGAAAACGGAGCGAATGTGGGACAGTTGTTTAAAGGAAGTACAACGTGACGCGAATAGTGTGGTAAATAAAATTACAGGGAAAACGCCATTCGAAGCATTGTATGGATTTCGAGCTAACTTTCACGATGGTGCTTTACGGGAATTCGCGGGAAACAATGACGATTACGTATTACCAGCGAAGTTACAGGACGAAGTGCGTGAAAAGGTTACAAACGAGCAGATAAAATATAAGGAGCGGTTTGACCGTAAACGGTATAAACACGAAGGATTTAACGTCGGGGACATTGTTTACGTGCGTTCTCCGCCAGTTTCCACGGGGGAACCGGTAAAAACACAAAGAAAATATAAGGGCCCATACACAGTGACCGGAGATTTAGGGAATGACACTTATAGGATTAATACAGTGGCAGATGGTGCGAACAGGAACTTCACGACCCAAGTGCACGTGTCCAGGTTGAAAGTGTACAAAAATCCAGTGGAGAACGAAAGCGGAGAGGACGAATCTACGAGCGAACTAGAGGAACCTATCCGGATTAGTGGAGGCAAGAAACGTGACAACGTCGCATGCGGGGAGGACGAGAACGAGGTCAAGGTCGCCGCTTCAAGGCGAGCAACGCGAGATTCCGAAGTGGGTCAAACAACATCAGGTGCTGTAACGGTGGCAGCGAGACCGGTTAACCTTCGAACGAAGCGAGAGGTGGGGAGGCCATTGCGGTTCAAGGATTACGTGTTGGAGGGAGGCGGAGATCAACGAGGACATCCGAGCGTTTCCCAAGCAACGAACCAGGAGGTCGTAAAATCAGGAATGGCCGAGTGATAAATATTTTAAATTCAGCGTTTCGCGGGTGAGTGCTACGGAAGTGCGCCGCTAGGGGACGCGGAGTTGACGAGCGGATGTGCGGGAGGGGGAACGCGGAGTCTATCGCCGAACGTGGAAGAACAAGCAGGTTTTGGTTTTGGGCGGGTGAAGACCGTTGTGTGTTTTTAAGTTGTTACAATTAAGGACACAGGACAAGTTAAGAACTTAGGTATTGAATATCGATGTGTTAGATGTGCCCCCTTATTTTTGTATTTTTTCGGAATAAAGAATATTGTCTTAAAGTGGTGAGAAAATATATCTTTAACAGTACTTAGTACAAAAATGCCTGGGTATCACCGTAAAACAAGCAGTTAGTCCAATTGTCGACAATAATATTAAACTTGAATTTCCCAATGAGTATTTCTCTTATTTATAGCTTAAAATCAAGTTTCTCCACTGGCATAACAGTTCCTTTATGTTCATATTCCGTACATGTCAAAATGTACCAGTGGGATATACTGGAGTTTTCCCGACACTAAACTACTTGCTATACATATTTCACCTTGAATTGCAAATGTACACCGCAATAATCTATTGAGCAGTGACTTACGAATATTTAAGCAATATAAAACTTTCAGAAAAATATTTTTTTCTACTCATGACATTGAAATCAGTCATTTTGACATTGATTCCGGTGGTTGAAATTGCATTTCAACCACTAGAGATTGAAATGCTCGGACTACCGGGATTTAAAACTGTTTGACATTCAATTGGTGACAAGAGAAATGTCACTTTATGTTTAATTTTTTCTAAAGTGCATTATCTTGTTAAAATAAGTGAAAATTCGTAGAAAAAATAGTATATGTAACTCGTGGCTGATAAAATTTCAACGTCTCGAGTTACTTCTTTCAACTCGCTTCGCTCGTTGAAAAAAACCACTCTCAACGTTGAAATTTTATTTCAACCACTTGTTCCATAATATACTATTTTATCTTACAGTAGCAGCTATTACCATACATTATACAACTGTTTTCAGTGACTAAAATGAAGTTTTATTCACATGTGAGTTTTCATTATTTATACTACTGCATTGTTGGTAGCACTGTCAAGCTATGTCAAATTCGTAATTTTCAGGTTAAGTTTTGCGTCATTTTGTGTCAAATAACAAACAAAATCTAACCTACGAACCTCGAATTTGACATAGACTGACAATACACTTCAGTACTGCCAATACACTTCAGTACTGTCAAACGTATGTCACAAATCATAGGCGACTAATTATAAATTTATTTCGCGACACATTCTGACTGCGCAAACTATTTAGGCATAAGAATTGCTACTGTAAGATAAAACGTCGTATATCACACGTGAGCGAAATGCCATTATAAGCTCGTGAGAAATTGTATCGCTCGTGCTGGGGCACTCGCGATTCAAAATTCTCACTCGCAAATAATGATGCATTTCTCTCACTTATAATACTAATTTCTCTGTTAAATGTTCTGGTTTGTTTGATGTTAATACTGTTCTGAATATCGTAAATAACAAATTGGCGAAAAACGTCAAAATATGGTTCTTTTCCGTAGAAACAAACTATAATTTGGAAAACTCACGGCCGCGGAAAAACTAATGGCGGTTTTCATCACGTGATACGTCCACTCAAACTTTTGACAAGTTATAAAATGCCAATGTCTTATTTTGACATTAGTAACTTTTTGTAACTAAACATTTTATACACTGTTAAAAATGACAATAACTTGGAATACTTTTGCCTTCAACCAATAGAAAACATGACCATCGTATGGCCACACTGTGATTACATAGTCACTGTAACCGTAGGCTACAGACATTTATGGCCACCCCGTATATCATGTAATCCTCAACATACATACAGTTCCGACCAAAAAAACAGGAATATTTTTTTATCTAATTTTCAAAATGCGTCAATATGCGCAATTATTCTCGCTTTATTCGTATTTCCAATAAGTGCTAGCATTTTTCAGAATTGAATAACGACTTTTGATGACATTTATTACTTAGAATTGTCATTGTCCGTAATTGTTTTCGCATTTCGAGAAGTAGGTTCAAAAAGGTGTCCCGTTTTTTGGCCGCGACTGTACATAATCTGTAACCCCTTATACCGTTTACACAGGTCGAGGTGCCGTAATTTTCAAATATGACCGATATCTGTTGCTCCGTGTATAGCTAATACACAGTATACAAATTACTCGCAACTTATGAACGTATTGATCACATGATTACTGCATATGATTGCTGTCAGGTGATTAAAGAAATTGTGGAAAAGTGTAAACTGGTATCAAAAAGTAAATGAAATGGCTCTTCACTCTGCTATAAAAGGAAAATTAATATCCGTTATTGGAGATGAAGTAAGTTAAATTGGTGAAAATTAAATAGATTCATAATCAATTCTTTGTAGGATACTTGTGTTGGGTTTCTTTTGGGTGGCGTTGGAGAAATTAATAAAAATCGACACCCAAATTTCATGGTGGTAGACAAAAGTAGGTTTTTGCGGATTTATCATGTTGGTTATTAAATGAGTTTGTTTGACAGATACGGCAGTTAGTGAAATAGAAGATTGTTTCAAGCGTTTCTTGAAACGGGATGATATCGATATTATTTTAATTAATCAAAACATCGCGGAAATGATTCGTCATGTAATTGACGGTCACACACAACCAATTCCTGCTGTTCTAGAAATTCCTTCAAAGGACCATCCGTATGATGCTAGTAAAGATTCGATATTACGTAGAGCAAGGGTAAGCTAGCCAATTGTTTATAAATTACATTTTTCACTTCCAAATAATTTTTCAGGGTATGTTCAACCCAGAGGACCTTGTTCGTTAATTATATTTATATGAACGTAGTGCTTGTATGTTATACATTAGCTGAAATAGATTTTGTAAATACATTCCGCTAAATTTGAATTCTGTTGAAGGTTCAATAGTCAGATATAATGTATTAATTAAACAGTATCGATATATTGTTAATCATTACAATAATAAATAATGTTGTAAATTTTTAAAAGTTTTCTATTACATTAGTACCTATAACTGAAAATCAAGTGCAAGCCAACAAAAATATGGAATTTCAGTTATTGGGGCTTTTAATAATATTATAATGAATGTGATGCTGGGCTCAAGCATCCGGAGTGTGTGTACAAGGGTTGCAAGTTCAGTTTTCGTGAGGTTTTTAAATGTAAAATGATGTATAACGTATGAAAGGTCCTATGCTAGGATTGGAACTTTTTAATGTGTTAAAAAATCTAGTAGACCGTAGCAGTTGGTGTCTAAGATACCTGGTACTTCACGTTCCTAGACCTTGTCGATGATCAACAACAAACTTGATTAAATGATCGAAACTTTTATTTTTTAAATACAACGTAGGTATATCCTGCGGGGGGCCCTGATTGAAAGTTTTTTTTTAATTTACAATGTGTACTGTTAAAAGCTTGGGAGCACAGATATATACACGAAAAGATGTGCTTGGATCATCTATTAATATTATTAATACAATTTATAAAAGGGGTTTGATTGTGAAGTAGCACAACCGATGCGAGAAGGGAGCAGAATTTATATACGGTCTACTCCCAAGAAACTGGGGAAGTACTGATTATCTTTGTCCCTGAGACAATCAGAGAATTTACATTCACATACAGCATTCAGCTACATGGGATGTGTGCTGACGTTATAGGTAGTTATAAATGTAAAGGAATTTATTATAATTTTCATTTTGATGGTAACTAGTGGTTAGTGGTTTATCACACTTAAAGCACACTTAAGCTTCAGTACTTCAAGGTGAGTTTTTTCAAATTATTAATTTAATTTTTTTTCTTCCCTCGTCTGAAAGATGAAGGAAGTATTGTAATCACGAAAAAATCACCTTCCGAGACTTCTTCAGATCTTCACGTTTCAGGGTCCCTTGATGACGAAAAACAGGTTTTCTCAATTGTGTCTGTCTGTCTGTCTGCTGGCGGTATAACTCAAAAACCATTTGTCGGAGGAAGATGATATTTTGCATACACATTATACCGCATGATCGAAAACTTTTAATCTCTAGAGGGCTGTGAGGTCTGTTCAGTAAACATAAAAACAAAAAGTGGCCGTTGATTTCCAAAATTTCATGAGTGTACTTTCAAAATTTATCTTTGTATAGGAATGTACTTACAAAAAGTTACTAAAACAAATAGGTTAAGGCTGTGACATTTACATCCCATAAATGTTGTAATTAACTACTTTTAAAGGTATTATACAAATACCGTGTTGGATACTATTGACGTAGCCGTAGCGGTTATTAATAGGTATTTTTATTACATTTTATAAAACTTCAGGTGAGAATTTCTAGAAATATATCTACTTTGACACTGACAATCAGAAATATTATCATTTAACAAAAATGTTTGTATTTGTTAAAATGACATTACTGACATTAACTTTAAAGTGACAGACATAAAATGTCAATGTGACTTTTACAACCAAGACTGCCAACAACATTTTTTGACAAAATAATTCCACAGCCCTCTAGAGGATAAAAGTTTTTGATCATACTGTATAACAGTGTGTCCCAAAAAGTTTTATACAAATGGAAAAAAAGTTTATCTTACATTTCACAAAAAAAATTCTTGATAAAAAGCTCTGCATGACTTGTAGATCCATAATCAAGTACATTTTTTAAACATTGGCTGATATACAGGGAAAATCAAAATTATGATTTGGAATGAAAGTAAAATACGTTCAAACTGTAGTGGAGAGCAAAATGTTCATTGAAATTGTTATTAAGTAGCATTTGACATTTGTTGACAGTTATTAGATATTCCAAAGCACTATCCAGAACGTGTTTAATAAGGACGAGTAACACAAAATCAGGCGCTTATTATGAATGGGATCTTACAATGTTTCGTACTGCGCATTAATCTAACAATTGCTGGCGTATTTATTGAAATAATCTTATAATTTTTATCTGGGTAAATCACTCATCTAATAATTTTTTGCTACTTAATAACAATTTCAATGAACATTTTGCTCTCCATTACAGTTTGAACTTATTTTACTCTCATTCCAAATCATAATTTTGATTTTCCCTGTATATCAGCCAATGTTTAAAAAATTTTGTACTTGATTATGGATCTACAAGTCATGCAGAGCTTTTTATCAAGATTTTTTTTTGTGAAATGTAAGATAAACTTTTTCTCCATTTGTATAAAACGTTTTGGGACACACTGTATACCTGGCATGAAACCGGTACAATTTCATACAAATATATACAGGGTGAGTACCTTAAAAGAATAAAATGTTGTTTATTTTTGCTTGAATTGAGGAATACATAAAAGTACTATTTGTACATAGTGCTGGCTTTATCCTTGTCAAAAATGGAAATCAATAAATACAGGATAGCTGTTGTACGAGACAAAAACAAACAACGAATAAGAGCGTTACGTTAAATAGTTGCCAGCGCAGGCTTGGAGCAGTCAGCGCAGCCGTAGTTCATCAGGGAACAAAGGAATCCAATGTTCGGGCTCGTTCGCAGGCACTAGCTCGAATCTCATTAAGGATAATATTTTATTTAAAAATTGAATTTAGTATTATTAGAAACGTGAAGATATTTTTGCCCACAGTTTCCTTCAATTTTTAAAATTATTTAGTGTCACAACGCCCACTTGTTGTCTTTACGAAAGTATCTTCATAAAACTATAAAACTAGCCCAGAACAATGCCGTCTTGGCAATTACTTTTGCTTGCAGAAAGCAGACTGCTGGGCTTGTGCCCATCTGGGAATTTCCTGGTTTCTCGGTTGTCCCATCCGCCCCTAATTCTGAGTAACTCAAGATAGAATATTATGTCAACAATATTAAAACATTACGCTTAACCGTCATTTTGCTAAAGGAATATATGTTTATCGAAAATACAGCTTTGCTCAATTTTGTGTCACAACGTTCACTGCGAGGGAAGTATTTAGTAATGCCTTTTACAGATTTTTTTACGTTTTATCTTCAACCAATGTTTCTAAATGGAGTGGGGGATATTACAATAATTATCAGAAAATTCATTTACAACACGACAAAATTGACATTCACAAGTGGCGCTTCAAAAAAAAATCTTGGAGGTAGCCAAGAGCAAGCTTTCGGAATTAAGTTTATTTTTTTCCAATGAAAGAAAAATATCGTTAATGTTACCTGAAAGCAAGGAAAACATCGAACTTGAGTTTAATTGCATCTACCAGTTCAGCTACAATTCCAATTGAATTAGTAACCGCAAATGTACAGTTGTCAAATCTCTGAATTAGAACAGAACGTCAAGGTACGAGTACCCTTCAGGCAGACATTTTAACAGATCAGGAACATATGTGGATAATGATAGCACTGATAGTACATTAGCCATTACTAATGTTGAGGTGTGTAATATGTATGTATGTATGTATAATCTATAACCTCATTTTACCTTGTGGTGTAGAGGCTGGTGCTTTGTGTGCTTGCATCTGTTGGTACAATGCTCAGCTTGCCCCGGATTCAGGATACAAAGTTGGAGCGCACCTTTGTGCTTGCGCAGCAACCATTATGTGAGGTGTGTGTCATGGCGATGTGTTGACCTTGTTACTCTATCTCTTAGGTCTGTGGTTCTGAGTAGAGCACAGTTAATTTGGTGCCGAACTGTGGATGGTCTCACCGAGCCTGGTTCAAATCACAAGGCTGAGGCTGCGGAAAATTCCGGCCCGTGCGGTATTCGAACAGAGGACTTGCTTAATGCAAGGTAAGTACTTACCCATCTGCGCTACTCGGCTTCTTTTAGGTGTGTAATATAACATTTTTTTATTCTACAAATGAATATCATACCAATTGTGCTCATTTTTCAAATATTATACGAGTATATGATGATGATTTAAGAAAATCCATTAGTTATGGATTATGTAGACTGAGAGGTGTGTTTCCTAGAGATCTAAAAAACGGAAGCTTTTGTGAGCACACTGGTTATAACCGTGGTGGTTGTCTGCCACAGTAAAGTCAGTTTGAATAACATGAATTAATAATTCGCAAGGATTGTAAAAGAAAATAAAAAAACATTGTTAATGCAGGCTCACGTAACATGTTGTTTCATATTATTGATGGAGGCACAATTATACTGTTGATAAGAAACATCAACAATTAATAAAACAGAAAGCCGAATTTTGGAAATAAGACCTAGGCAAACTTCTCAACATTACTCCAACATTTTCTACAAGCATGCTATCGTTTCGCGGACATAGAGAAAGCTTTGATTCTTACCATCTTTACCACTATAATGTTAACTTTTTAGTTTTCTACACGATATTATTTTACAAAAAGTACTTTTGAGGCTAAAGGGCTCTATTAACCCGTCATTACACGCATTGTTATTTGCTTTCGTAATATTAGATACAGTAGTTTTAACCATAATTTATTATAAACATACTAAAATAAAATACAGTAAAAACATAACATAGTCCGAGGGATTCCCCGAAAATGCATTAATTCAAAAAATAGATTAGTATTATTCAATAGTCAAGGAAGATACTATAGTCCAGTCAAGTTAAACATGAAAAGGGGGTCGTGCTTGCAAAAGGTCCGGTCGTTCTGAATTTTTGATATGTTGTTAGGACCTAAACCAATATTAAAAAACCAGATTTGCAATTTCCAAAGTGCTGTGCGAGCGGCGGTGTACCCAAAAAACCATGAAATTTTCGGACTTTTTTCAGTTTTTGCTCAATATCTCAGTGAAGGAAAGGTCTGACCGGTATAGTCACTCTACATACTTTTAAAGTATACTGAATTTGCTACAATTTGAGACTAGGGCAAGCTCTATACAGCCATTGGTTCCGAAGATACAGTTTTTCGAAGATAGGCAATTTTTTCCAAAAAGTGAATTTTTTTCGAAATGGTCACCTATTTTGTGAAATATCTTCTAAAATAGGCATCCCACGTCAAATATATGAAATAAAGTTATAGTAAATTTAATTAGCTTTCATTTAAGACCAGACTGGTACCTGTAGGCCCAGCCCAACCTTCATTTGTACACTGTCCACAAGATGCTCCCTTTTTTCCACGCAGCTGGACATTTTTTGTAAGCTAAGAACGCGCACCTCTACCTTCAGGATATGATGACTCTACAAGATCGGATGGATAAAAGTGAATACGACATGTTCACAAAAGGATCCTTCACCATTCGCCGGTCTGACAAGTTTTGGTCTGGGTTGTGGTCAGACCTAACAATTGAACAGAAGCTGATGCGATCCATGAAGACCTACGGTGGGTTGACCCAAGGAAGGGGAATCTCCGACAGTGTGCTGGCAAGGTGGACAACAGGAATGGTGTTTATGGTGAACATATGTGAAGAACTTGAAAGTTTTTGCAGCATCTCATGTCCTACTGGAGAGCAGCATGTAGACACGAGACCTTCTCGAATCATCCGAGGTAACAGTGATGTGGAAAAACTCAAAAACTGGTTTGCTCTCCACCCTCCATTTCTCAAAACTGACAGTTTGATTTCTATCAGTAGTGGTTTACTGGCAGGTCCTGAGATTAATTTCCACGCGGCCCAGAGAGTTGGAACGGAGGGAGTGATGAAAATTGTGGGGCAAATGTACGACAAGGTAGTAATAAACGGAAAAACAAAGTTACCACCCTGGCATCGATCACCTCATCCGTTAAATTGCCGGACATAAACAGAAGAGTAGCTGTAGATCCGCTCACAATTTTCCAGCGAGTGTGTATTGCAAAGCAATCTGAACATGATTTACAGGATGACTTCAAGTATGAGTTGGCCCCGTTCCCGATGACTCTGTTCAATGAACAGGGGATGCGCAAAGGCACAAAATCAACTCTGTACTCTGCATTTACTCCTCTTTCCAGCCACACGCCGATAGATGCCAGCACTCACGTCGTTTTGGATGGTGGCTACCTCTTGCACAAGGTCGTGTATCAGCGGAAGAGCACAGTTCGAGCACTTTTGGCGCGTTATACCACCTACGTCCTTAACCACTTTGGGAAGAACGTCTCCATCGTTTTTGACGGCTACCCCGAAGATGCTAAAAACAAAAACATCAAAACAGCGGAACGACTCCGGCGCTACGTAGCTCATTCCAGCTACGAATTGACGTTCGATGAATCCACAGTAATTCAAATTGCTCAAGAACATGCATTGGGCAACGAGAACAACAAGAGACGCCTAATAACTCTTCTTTGTGACGCCTTTCAGAAGGAGGGAGTAGAAGTAGCTGTTGCCGAAGAAGATGCGGATCGAGAGATCGTCATGACGGCACTTTCAAAAAGATCAGTAGCTGATCGGGTCGTCCTAGTGGGAGAAGACGTCGACCTGCTCGTTCTTCTCAATGGTTTAGGCGCTGAAGAGACAAACGTCTACCTTCAGAAGAGCACGAAGGGCGAAGCTGGTTGCGGTCACTACTCTACGACCTCCTACAACCACCAGCACTCCCAGCGATCACCAGGGACGGTACTATTCACCCACGCGTTTACCGGGTGCGATACCACCTTAGCACCTTTTGGTCAAGGAAAGACCAAAATCACCACACTCCTGAGCAAGAGTGAACCACTTGCTGAGCAAGTGGAGGTCTTCCTTCGGCCAGACTCCACCCCACAAGCCGTGAGAGAAGCAGGCATTAAGTGCTTTGTGGCGCTATATGGGGGTGACATCGCGAGGGATACTTTGGATTTACTGAGGTATAAGACGTTTGTCACTTCAACGAGCATAAGCCTCGCCCGTTTGCCACCGGCGGAAGATGCCGCAGGCCACCATGCAGCAAGGTGCTACCTCCAAGTGCAGAAGTGGCGGGGAGTCAACTTGAATCCCACTGATTGGGGGTGGAAGCTGTCTTCTCAGGGACTCACCCCCATCCCCACCATCATGGATCCCGCACCTCAGCCCTTCTGCGAAAAATTTCATGTAAATGCAAGAAAGGGTGCTCTGGGAGCTGCTCGTGCAGAAAGGCTGGGCTCCACTGCTCAGTCCTCTGCCAGTCATGCGGTGGCAAATTGTGCATTAACGTCCCGGATGTCGAGCTGAAATGCTCGGACGATGAAGATGACCCGACTACAGACTGGGCGCCTCTCCCAGCGTCCATCACAGCCACCGAGACACCAACTTCGTGCGAGCCCAAGCCCGAGCCATCTAAGATAAGAAAGACATAAATTGGCAACCAAAACACAATACCTATATGATTTACATTAGTTTTCTTTTTGTGTAAATGTAATTTGTCCTTATAGTAGGTACCATGATGTTTGCACAAGCATTTTAGTATGTAGGTATATAAAACAATGTTTGACGATGACGTAATTCCCGATAGGTATATTATCTCTTTATTTTTTCATCAAACAATTTTTTAACAATAACAAAAATAAATAAATTGTAACTGTTTGATAAATAAAACCATAAAAAGACGTGAGAACAGTTTATTTGCATATCCCCCCAAAACCCACTTATGACTGTTTTTGGTTATCTGCCGTTTTTGAGAGAACCGCTGGGCCTACAGGTACCAGTCTGGTCTCAAATAAAATATAATGGTGAGGCACTACACCCCATGAAGGAGCTTGGCCTGCAAGGCGGAAGGTTAGAGCTTCCGTATCCTCGCTCTCACACCCGGCTGTTGCGTGTCAAATTCATGACACGTGGTGATGTGGTGAGCACCACGCATTAGACAGCCGCATTATTACCCCTTGTTCTTTCGAACGCAGGTTCCCAATTATTTAAAGCGACTGGGTAGGCCGCCCGCCAGGCATCGATCTGGGATTTGAACTCCAGACTTCCGCGCCGCAGTCCGATGCTCTAACCATCTGAGCCACGCTGGCTCTCTCAAATAAAAGCTAATTAAATTTACTATAACTTCATATATTTGACGTGGGATGCCTATTTTAGAAGATATTTCACAAAATAGGTGACCATTTCGAAAAAAAATCACTTTTTGGAAAAAATTGCCTATTTTCGAAAAACTGTATCTTCGGAACCAATGGCTGTATAGAGTTCGCCCTGGTCTCAAATTGTAGAAAATTTAGTCTACTTTAAAAGTATGTAGAATTACTATACCGGTCCGACCCTTCCTTCACTGAGATATTGAGCAAAAACTGAAAAAAGTCCGAAAATTTTATGGTTTTTTGGGTACACCGCCGCTCGCACAGCACTTTGGAAATTGCAAATCTGGTTTTTTAATATTGGTTTAGGTCCTAACAACATATAAAAAATTCAGAACGACCGGACCTTTTGCAAGCACGGATGTACATCTTGATTGGACTACTAAGAATCTGGCAGAATTTGATCAAACAATTATAAAAATATTTAAGAAAATCATGTATGGCCGGGGACAAGCCGGCGGTGCCTGTAATGAAGTGTTAATACCTTTCACCAAAAATACAGAATGAAATTATCAACACTTTAAATGTGGATTATAACAGACGCTACACAAGACATACAGCTGGGTCCATGAGGGAAGGCGGGCGCGCCTGTGCGCAGAAAACGTGTTGATGCAGTTTGAATACTTGCAGTCCAGTGGCGTAGCGTGTATGCTTAATTTTATAATCAAACCAAATATTTAAGTAGTGTATGCATAATTTTATAATAAGTATATGTAAGTATATATATAATATAAATTAGCACGAGAAGCCTTTAAGGCCTATGGCTTTCTTTAAGACTTCTTTCCATTTGTCTCTTGCCGCCGCCAGGTTTTTCCAGTCTGTGACTTCCAGTTTTCTTAGGTCTTCTTCTACACACTGTAGCCACTGTCTTTGCGGTCTCCCTCTGCGGTCACTTCCTTCTGGTTCTTCTTGCAGTATTTTCTTTGCACCTCTTTCATTGTCTATTCTGGCTAAATGCCCTAACCACTTTACTCTGCTTTGTTTCACTACACTTATTATTCCTGGATCACTGTATAACCACAGTATAAACATCAATCAGTTGGGACAGCTAGCGTCGGCCTCTTTGCTGTTCTTATGTCGAGTCACAAAACAGTAACTAATTGTCGAGTTTTAGAACCAACATGGCTATCATAGATAAAGAAAGGCTATGTTGGCAGTCCTTCACTAACTTGTCACTAGATAGCGCTAGTAGAAAAAGCGCTAAAATTTGAAAATTGACCACATGTTTCACATTATCAAAGAGTATCCTGGCGTTTCTGACGTTAGTAACTACGAGAAAAATGAATAATATGCTGTTTTCTACCTTTAAATATTTGTATAAATGACACATTAAGACTGTTATACAGTACGTCCCCGGATTGAGTTTGCAAGAGGGACAACTTTTTTATTTTTCGTAGAAGTCATTCTTTATAAAAGTTTTAATTTCTTATAAAAACCATAGTGCCATAGAGAAATTTAAAATTTGATATACGGGGTGTTTATAAATTATGAAAATAGCGACAGAGAGAATTATCTTTTTAATTTTGATATTAAAGGAAAATGTTATAAGAAAAAGTGGTTTGTACTGAAAGAATATCTCTAAATACAAAACTTCAGTTTCCTACCAGCAACTTGTAATTTTTTGTTTTAACCAATGCAAAATCATGACGGTCGGATGTTAAAAATTTTTCATACTGTAGGTATATTTTCCAATTTGTAGAACAAATAGGAACTAAACAAATGTAAAGAGTACAAATTCTTCAATAAACTACGTTTCGCAACAACAAACTGTCATAAATGGCTACAGCTGATTTCCCCACCGGCGCTTACGGAAAGCGAGTAGCGAGTGTCGAGTGTCGCGCCGCGGCAGGTAAATTGGACCATCCAAGATCAGTGGTCGGAATGTACCGGAACGGACCGGAACGGCGTTCCGGTTCGTGAAATATTATCAAGAGTCGTTCCGTCTCGTGAAATTTCATCAAAATCCGTTCCGTTTCGTGAAAAATTTTCCAAAAAGAGATGGAAAAGAAAGAAGCAAATATAGCGGCGTTCACAAAATGATTGCATCGGTACAATTTGTCAGCAACCTTAGCGCAATAGTCTGATGCTCTCAATGAATTGAGCGAAATGTATTATCTGTTATGTTACCTTACAATATTTCGAGTTTTGAATTTTGTTGATTTATTTTGATTTTATTGCCTATTATTGAGTTATTCTAGATGGAAATTAATAAACTTTATTTTGTTGTATTTATACCGTTCTTGTTTTTTTTTAATTAGGGTCGTTTTAATAAAATATTAAATTAAACTGGTTTGTGTCTACTATTGACGGAAAAAACACTTATTATCAACATTATTATTATTTTCCGCACACGGGGGGCATACCCCCCGGTCCCCCCCCACCCCCCCGACGGTTTGCAGAAAGTTCGTTCCCCACATTTCGTTCTCCACATTTCATACCCCACATTTTCTTCCCGGGATCTTTCGTCTCCCCACATCTCGCACCCGCAAAACTTCGTTCCCGAGCTAGCTCAATTTGTCTCCTAGATCACAGGGTGTTGAAAAAGAAATGCAGCGATCGGAATACAGTTAGAAAATGAAAGATATTTTAATTAATTTATTTATTATATATATTATAATGCAGTGAACTACACCAACCTATATTCTCAATAATTTTTTGCGTAAAGCCGTAACAGTGACACGGCGTTCTTCTGTTTTATAAAAATTATAGATTATTTGGCGAATATCATAATATTCATAATCTTCCAAATCTGTTACAGGAGGTTTTTTCGGACTTTTTTCGCGCGATTTCAATCTTACCTTACTATTATTTTCTTCTGGCGATGCACTGGCTGCTTTCTATTGTTCTGATAGATTTTTTCGTTGCTTTACAAGTTTTTTCTTTAACACTCTTGAGAATCTCTTCTTGGATAAGTAAAAAGTAGTGGAACATATTGTACACGACTTCATGCGTTTGAGCATTCAAACCTTTTTGGGACTAGCCATTTCAAAGCAGTTTACGGAGAACTAAAATATTTAGCAAGGGCCAAAGGTATTTAAAAGCGCTTGTTTGTACTAATCTTAAGGACTTCTTAATTTCTCTCATTGTGCTTAATATGTTTGTGATACCTACTTTCTAATAAGTATCTAATTATAAAGCTTTGAAAGTTAAATCTTCAAAAACTTAGGACAAAAATCTGAGTAATTTTAATTGAATATACTAAACATCAAAACATGTGGACAAAAACACTACGCCACTGCATTTGATGTTTTACAGATTTGTGTCCACCTGCTGTCGATCAGCTTCCCTCGTGGACCCAGTTGTAACTTAAAACTGATCAATTCAGCAAAGTAGTAAAATATATTGAATTTAAGAGAAATGATGAGGGAGAGGTATCGAAAATAGTCGTTTGTGAAACCTTCATAAGCTTTACGAAAGTAGAGTCTCAGACTGCTGAAGGTCTATCTAATGCTAAAGTACTTTTTTTCTTATAAAAATTTTCAAGGTCAAAGAATTTAGGGTTTATGTTGGTATAACTTGGATTCCTTTAAAAAATATATGTTGGTAAAATTTGTTTTAGTAACTTTATAGAACTAAAAATTGTTGGGAAATTTAAAATCTGGCATTAAAGTTCTATGTACATCAAAAGCTCTTGCTAATTTTTCGTAAACGTCTTCTTCTGGTGTGTTAAGATGCAGATCCAACAGTTCCTCTGCACACTTTAGAAATGCTTCTTTACATTTAATTTTAAAAGATTCCATTTTTTACGCGTATTCAGTTTCAAAAAGGAAAAACTGACAATTTAATTTTAAATGTCAAAGTGACAAAAGTTGTTTACAGAAAAACCTGACGAAAATAAAGTTTCTAATAATTTAAAAAAAGCAGTTTTGCCAATTTTATCTTGACCTTGAAAATTTTTATAGGAAAAAACGTACTTTAGTAAACAGTTTGCCTGTGCATTTAGCACGTCAGGTATAATTTGTTTAACATAAAGACTGCCGTTACTCCTACTACTGGTATACCTGCTCTTCTTTTAGAGTTTAGGATGGTGAAGCGAGGAACAAGGAAAGGTAGGTTTTGTATTTGACTAGATCTGTATTTTTTTTGTCGTGGTCAACGACTGGCGCCTGCTTGTGTTTCCAAATTACTTTATGCAATTTCTTCACCTTAAGAACCACTGCCTAGTCCGTATTCATGCTCATTTAAAGGTGGTACACAAGACTTCTTTAAGGTTTCTCTAAGAACTGCAGTTTAATTAAACAACCTTGTAGCACCTGACTATTTAGCATTCTCGACATAGCAAACCAGCACATTTTAAGTACCTCAAACCTCCCTTGTCCCGACTATTAAGCTATCCGGAGCAATTATTGTTACAGGTTGATTTAATTACAACTTTTTCACACAACAAACTTATACCTTGTTTTTTTTAAGTAACGTGTTTGTCATGTAACAACAGGAATCTATTTTTGCATAACGTAAAAAATAGTTTGCTGGGTTTTGCAATAATAATGATTTGAACTACTTTCTATTGCTCAGTAAATTATCCCAGTCACAATATAGCATCGAGTAGTACAATAATGAATGTCATATCTGATATAGCCCAGGCAGATCAGACAAATTTTAATGGAAACCCAAAAAAAATTGTTCTGATCAGAAAAAGAAATCAGTTGTCACTGAGACATAAACGAGTGTGAATGTATTAAGGCAAGGTCAGTATCTTTGTTTTGTAATTAAACTATTATATTAAAACTAGCAACCAGTGAGACAAATGTCTCATTTAATAAAACAAAAAAGATCGTTTTTTCTCTATCTCTTACGGTTTGGCTGCTGAAACAGCGTCCCGAACGGACCAGCGTCCCGGACGGACCAGCGTCCCGGACGGACGGAAATCACGTGATTTCTCGAAAACCGGAAGTGTCACGTGACTGAAATTCGGTTCCTGACCTGACATGATCATTCCAAACATATAACTTTAATAACTTTTTTCTCTATCTCTTACGGTTTGGCTGCTGAAACAGCGTCCCGGACGGACAAAACAGCGTCCCGGACAGACAAGTCTATTAGATAAAGGATTTAAACAGTATTTTGTTTTGCATTGACAATTTTCACCAGGCTTACAAATGAAGATGAACTACCTTTCCTGTAGTTAAGCCATATTACTTATTAGTACGTGAGTAGTCATAGTACTTTTTAGTTCCTTAACTTCGAAATTCTTGACTGACAAGCTCATTTGTAATAACCAATGGATGTCAAAGAGAATTCAACAAATTGTATGTTTTTTTTTTGTTGACAATATCAAAAGCAGGGCGAAGTTTAAAAAATTGTTCCATTATCTAACTATTGAGTTATCCAGCAAATGCAGATTCCTTTTTGCTTCGAAATTTGTTGCAACTCATACAATCATGTACCAAGTCCAAATCTTGTTTGAGTCCTTACATCAATATATAATTCATAATTGTGGATGAAGATTATCATAAAATAAATACAATATTTTCAATGAAGCTCTCTCATGTAGATTAGCTTTCATTTTTTCCATTCTGACAACTTCTCATACCTAGTCTCGTTCTCTGTCCAAATTTTTGTTAATTTTCACTTTCACTTCCTTTTATGATAAAGGAAGTATTGGATTTACCCCAAAAATTAGAAATTGAGTTTTCAACTGATCTTCACGTTTTAGAGTCCCCTGATTCCAAAAAACATGTATTTGTTCATTGGTCTGTCTGTGAACAGAATATCTTAAAAACGAAAAGAGGTATGGCGTTGAAACTTCATATATAAGATTTGAGTACTATGTAAGCCGTTCACGATCTTTTTGGGTCAGGCGAGGCTATGACCATCTAGTAATTTTGTTGGCAGAACCTCTGTTGCAACTAAATTCCCTCATGGAAATTGACACTTTTTGTGTTAGGTTAGGTTGTTTTCAGTTTAAGGTTATATTTTCTGAATAGGTACATTGTTGCCGGATATTCTCTAGTCTCCACATCGACCCGCGTTCTTTTAAATTTGGTCTGTTCTTTTTAAATTGGAAGTAGTATCGTTTAATGAAAATGTTTTGTTGTAACAAAATTATTTTGGGCATTTTGACTTTTCCTTTGACAAAAATTAAAATTATTTTTACACATTTGATAAATCATTCATTTTCTTACGAATATTAAAATAATAAATCTGGCAATGTGGTGGCAAGAAAATGTTGAATAGACACTGACAGAAAAAAAAAGTTGCATCTGCTACATCATCGAATCAGTTAGTCCAACATGAAAAGAAAAAATCATAGCCAACTCTGTCCCAAAAAGGTCGCGAACGGCTTATATAATAGATAAGACAGCAAGCTTTTGAATGGTGTTTACTCTTGTGATTTTTAATTTTTTCAAAAAAGACAAACGATTTTTTTCAAACTCTACATTTTTATTACATTATTGATGTGTATTGATGTGAGATCGGTGATTTTCCAGTTGAATACTTCTAAAATGGGTTTCTTTTGTTTTTTTTTCAATTTTTTCTTATTAACTCCTATTTTAAATAGAACACCCGGTATATTATTACATTTTTAAATTCAACTTAAAACTAATTATAAGATCACTGTAAAAGGAAGTTGTGTGAATGTATCACACCCGATTTTTTTACCCTACTGTTTTTTGTGAGCTTTTACATTTTGTATTTCGTGATCCGAATCATAATTGACATTATTCCCATGTATTTCAAACGCAAAACCTATTTGAGTATATTGTGCAACTGTAGATCGATGTTTTTTTCATCTGCAAGGTTATCTACTTCCAGAGGAATATACACTGACTGAACTAATTGCTGAAAATAGTGTGCAGACAGACCAAAATCAGTGCCAGATTATATAGGGTGTTAATTAAGTACGTAGCCAAACTTTAAGGGGTGATTCCTTGATCAATTCTAAGATAAAAAGTTCATAAAAACATGGGACCTAAACGGCTTCGTTTTCAAGATACAGGGTGTTGAAGTTTAAACAAAAAAATCTTTTTTTTCAAAAATCTGGAAAACGCCTAGAGGTATTCTAATGAAACTTGGTGTAGGTTAGTATTTCATAAAGTGGGATTGTTTGGTGAAAATAAATTTAATTTATTTCCACCAGTGGCGTGCATCGGGGCCACCTCAGATACTTTATTTTAGAAAAATCTTGTACGTCACTGCTTTTTAGTCAATACGACTATTTTTTTAGATTCATCCATTGAAAAGATGTATCTTTTATTTTTTTGATAGAATAAACCTTTTTTGAGAAAAACGGAAAAATCTGTAACAGCAATTTCGTTCATTGGACTTTAATGGGATCTAAACGGCTTTGTTTTCAAAATACAGCTTAAAGAAGTTTTAAAACAATATTAATTAATAACAAACAATATTATAATAGCTACAAAACTTTTGACTAAAAAACAGTGGCGTACCAGATTTTTCTCAAATAAGGTAACTGAGGTGGCCCCGATTAGGATTTCCAAGTCCCGGGACCACAAGTGTTTTCGGGACTTACGAGCAAAATTTCAAGTCCCGGGACTAGTCCCGAAGATCCCGAAAGGGAAATAGTGTTCAGGTGAAATTTCCGAATGCAATTTCCAAAGAAAAACTAGTATTTTAAGTTCAATAAAGTGTTTCTGTGCTGATAATTTGCGTTGGGGCTCGTTTACAACTTCATTGCTTTCTTCTGGTACTAAAAATGTCTGTCGCTCTTCATCTTTTGCTTTTGTTTGAACTTCAAAGTGCGTGTGTAATCCTTTCGTCAAGCTGCCTCTGCTTCTGCTTATGATAATTTTGTAAGAACCAACTTTACATTTCGCCAATTGTTTTATCTTCAATATATAAAATTGTTGCCATATTGACTTCAAATCGTTATTTTTTTAATGTAGAATGAAGGTAGGTTGGCGGTTCACCGTCATCTGCATCAACATCGGTTCACGGTAACTTGCAGATAGCAGAGGAACCAAAACATAATATGTACGGTCGGCGCCTTAGAAATCGGGACATGTAATATGTTCTAGTCTTTGGAGTATTCTTGCTCCGGTTACTTCATTAATGTGAGATGGCATTTCATTTTACTATGTTATCCAGTCTTATAGGGATTGTCTAATTGTGCAGTCTGAATTGAACAAGCTAATAAGTTACTGTAATGAAAACTTTTTAAATTTAAATGCAACAAAATGTAAAGTAATGAGGTTCTACAGATGTCAAAATCCTATCACTTATGACTATCATATCGATAACACTGTTTTAAAATGCGAGTCCACTATTTCCGATTTAGGGGTCATTTTTGATAAAAATTTAACTTTTACGTATCATGTTGATAATATTGTCATAAAAGGTTTCAGAATGCTGGGTTTTATCAAGAGAAACACTAAGCATGTAACTAATATTCAGGCCTTAAAAACGCTTTACAACTGTTTAGTGCGCAGTGTTCTCGAATATAATAGTGTTATATGGGCACCCAGTTACTCCAATCATGTTAATAAGATTGAAAGGGTACAATCTAAATATGTTAAATATCTATTATTTAAACTCAAATTTCCTGCAGAAAATGTTCCTCATCCAATAAGATTGTTATTGGTAGGGTATGTTAGCCTGGATGTTAGACGAAAACATGCACTATTGTATTTTTTGTACAAATTAGTAAATGGAATCTTTGACTGTGAGGAGTTACTAGCCCGAATGTCCTTACGTGTTTGTCCGAGGCATAATCGAAGAACATTGCTTTTTCACGAAAGATTCCACCGTACCAATTACGGGCTTAATTCTATTTCTGATCGGGCTGCTCACAACTACAATAATAATTTCAGCGAGTTGGACATCTTTGCAGTTAGCTACAGTGTCTTGAAGAGCCGGTTGACTTCAGTTTTAAAATAAGTTTATCTTATTTATCTATTGTTATCTTGTGTTGTCTAATTTATGTAATTGTTGATGTTATATTTTTGGTCAGTGCCATTTGGGATCTTTGATCCTGTGGTGTACTTTTTATGTGTAAATAAATAAATAATTGACAAACAATAAACAATCTGACGTAACAATTAAAACCATAATAACTGTAAAAACCCAGTTTATACATTTAAAAAATACATGCAAAATATATCATAATAGTGTGTAGTGCCCGATTTCTAAGGCGCCGACCGTACATTATGTGTTATGTATTGGAAATTAAGAGGTATATATTAAGAAGTGAAATATGCGGGACTGCTTGTTAATCGCAATAAAAACAGTCGTAAAACGTTTATCTTTATCGATCGGGCGGGTTAAAGGCACCGCCTCTTGTTTTCAACCTTTGGAGATGTAAGCAAATAAAAAATTGTTTTATAGCTTGATGCGTTTGCAGTTTTTAGGCGTTCAGGTTTCAGGTCCCCAGAATTTGATAATTTGATATTTTTTATGATAGGAGGTAGGTACGCGATAACCAAATGGTGTTTTCAGTACAACCTGCTTTGTTTATGAGTTATGACGTATTTATATTTACAGAATTTTGAGCACTTCGTAGGTCGCTGAGATATGGCACGTAGTATCTGTGAATAGAGGTTTTATATTCAAAGCGTAGTACGTATCAGCATGAGGTTATTTTTCATTCGAATACTTGGAACGAAAACCGAGTTACATAGGTTATTTCAATAACCGGATAACCGGTTATTTTTCATTCGAATAAGCCCATCACTATAGGAAATGTACTTTTAAACTCATATTGCAACCTAAGTGCCGAAACTTCTTTCACATGTTGTTGGCAACATTCTCGCACTCAGGGTCCTTATGATTCCCCAAAAACTTTTCAATAACCTCTTTAAACGAAATCCACGCATATATTTCAACAGGATTCATACAATTGATAAAATCCTCATCTTTACAAAGCGATCATATTTGAGGCCCTACAAAACTTCTTTTAACTTAGCTTCGAAGTAGGAAATTTTCTGTAAATGTATTTAAAACATTCTCCATCTTTGTCAAGAAATTTTACGAATTGTTTCATTAAACCTAATTTAATATGTCGAGGGGGTAAAAGGACTTTTGTAGGATCCACCAATTTATTACCTTGTATGTTTTTTGCACCTGGGATGAAATCTTTTCGAAGAGACCAATGTTCGTCTCTTGCACGGCTATCCTATTCACAAATAAAACGGGGAAACTTTGTAAATCCTGATTGCTGACCAAAAATCATACAAATCACCTTTAGGTCTCTGCAAAGCATCTAATTATGTTCCACATACTTGATTTTCTCTACAAGAAATTCCACGTTCTCATACGTCTTTTTAAGATATACCGAATGTGCGACAGGAATGGAGCTCACCGCGTTACCATTATGTAGTAACGCACCTTTTCGACTTCTTTTTGCCACTCTTCGTCGTACCGAGCACTTTCCCACTTTGTAACTAAATCAGGAATGTTACAATATACTACAGATCGATCTGAATTGAAATAAGGGTTTAATTTTTTTCATGATTCCTGTAGAAAATTGTTAATGTTCCAGGAGCCAACAAATTTTTCTCATGACGCCTGGATGCCAACACTTCTGACGCCTCTATCGGAAGATCCAAATCTCTTATTGAATTACTCAGTTCATTTTGAGATAAATGTTCTGATTATGGATTAAAGTCCAGGCCGTTAAAATCAGATGGGCTCTCATCGGGTCAGAAGAAACTACAGTTTCTAATTCTTTTGGTGGAATAGGTACTGTTATGTCATGTCCGTGGAGCATAGGTCTTTTATCTATGTTTTGTCTGTTTTCTCTAGTAGTTTCGTTTTGAAATTGGATAAAAAAATTTAATTCACACACGTATGTAAAGCATTAATTTACATAATGATAAACAAATAATGAAACTTCACCTTTTATTATATTGTTGGAGATACAATTCTTTTTGTGATCATAATTTGATTTTCACTCAAGTTGCTCACCCACTTTAAACATTTATTTAGTATACTTCTGAGATGATTTACTAAATTATAGTAAGTAGTCATGTAAATGTATATATTTTATAAAACTACAATAACATATCACTACAATATAAAAACAATGTTCGTTATAATGTAAACATAGATGTAAAAAATAACTAAAAAGTCATAACAAATGCAACCAAAATCTTCTTTAAACAGAAATCACAATAAAGATCCTCTCATCTTCTGAGTTATTTATGAGATCTAGACTTTGAGATTCATTGTAAAATTCAAGGACTACCAACTCCAAATAGTCTAACAATGCAATTTTTATGACAGTAATTAAGAAATGGGAATGATTTATTCTTCATGGGCTGCGACAAACATGTTTTGAAAGATGATTGTAGTTTTTCCTAGAAATCAACAAAATGAATATGAGTATTTGAGCATTATCATAGTAATTATAAACTTACGCATGATGTTCTGGAACCATCGTGGTTTATTTTTCCAACAAACTCCAAAATAATACGCAGGTATACCAGAGGCTGTAATTAAAGCTCCCATGCCAACTTCATATGGTGCTTCTACACACGGCATTACGATAAGAAAGAAGCATATCAGAACAAATACTATAGGCACGATTAGTGATATTTTTATAGGCCTCTGAAGATTCGGTTTTGTCCATCTCATATACAAAAGCCCTGCTACTGACAACATTATGAAGAAAGATTCAACAACGGTGCAGTAAGTGATAAGCTTGTGTATATCACTAGTACATAACATAATTAGTGACAAAATATTCTGCAAAATAAAATATTTTGTAAAATTACAAGAACCTTATTCGAAAATAACCTACCAAGAAAAATAAAGAAGCAACTGGAGTAAACCTTGTAACACTAAGATGAGAAAGTAAAGCTGGAAAATGGCCATTCCGTGCTCCCACATACAACATACGTGAGGATGTCATTATATGAACACTTAACCCACCGAATGCTGAAATGGCTACCATTACTGGAATAATCCATGCGGCGTTACCCATTACTTTATCGCCAAATGTCTAAAATTAAAAATGCATATATATGTACTTATTACGTATAAGTATATAATATAATAGATAATATGGATTTTTTAAATTGTTTTTAATATTTGTTAATTATCTAACTGCTATAGTAAATTGAATACATATTTATAATGTAATTCAATTTACAAATTAATTTTTACACTTAGTAAAATATGTATCATTAGTGCAAGAAAAAGCCAAAAACTACAAGAAGCTTGAAAAAATTAGTACAAGCACGGAATTTGGTAGTCCCCTAAAATCAAAGCTGTGCTATGGCCGCCATATTGAAAAATGGGGGCTCATTTTTTAATTTTTTTATATAATTCCATAGCCGATACAGTAAGTATAATACACTAAACAATTTCTGTTATTACCATTTTTCCTCTAAACTACATAGTTTTTGAATTATGAGCTGCAAATGGACATTAGCAGATATAAATTTCAGTGACAATACTGTCCCCAATACAACTACTAATTTTTCTTGCAAACAATAGAAATAAAAAGCTTCCTAGAAAATACCTTGAGGCACAATTAAGAAGTCTATCTAGAAGAAACCGAAGCTGATGTTGATGTGTCTATCGTAGCAGCAACTACTGAGAAAGCAAGGGATGGTTGTCGACTAGTTGTTGTTGGCCAGGACATGGTTCTACTAACTCTCCTCACCACCTTGTTGCATCTTTGGCTTTTTCGGCCAGACTCGGGGAATAAAAGAATTCGATTTTCTATATACCATAACGAAATTTGCACAGGCATCCTGCCCTAAACTATTTGCTGTTTTTACATGCGTTGACAGATTTTGATAATGATACAACTTTAGCGCTCTTTGGAAAGAGCAAGGTTCAAAGCTTGCTTTATAGAAAAAATTTATATTTTTCTTATAATCATGTGATCAGTAAACAGCAATTATTTTTTCTTCATTATGCAGCTTCTGTCATCCATCCTTGGACAAAAGCCCCGTTACTAATTTCCACTGGTTCTTGTCTTGCGCTATCTGGATCCAATTTGGATCTGTAGTTCTTTTTCAAGTTGTCGATCCATCTTACATTTGGTCTTCCTTTCTTTCTCTTTCCCTCTCATGGTCGCACCTGCAATACAGGCTCGCTGAGCTACTCTCACCTTATTGTCAATAGCCACATCGACATCTCTGTGCCATATGTGAAACTCGTACAATACATTGATTGTAAACCTGGACCTTTTAATAATTTTGGAAATTTCCTCGAAACACGTAGCTTAATCTTCCCTAAGCACTCTATCTAATTTGTCTTTGTCCTAAATAAATATAGTTACCTACTTCCTCTATTTGTTCATTTTAAATGTTAAGCTTTTCTTTTTCTTCTTCCATTATACTAGAGATATATTTAATTTTAGTTATGTTTATTTTTAGCTCGATCTTACTGGACTCTTCCTTTAGCTACGTTACCATAACCTGTAGTTTGTCAAATTTATTAGTAATCGGCCCCATATCATCTGCAAACCTTACATTGTTCAATCTTTCTACGTTTATGTTTCATCCTTTGTCCACCCAATTTCATTTCTTAAAGGCATCTTCCAATGCTACCGTGAATAACTTTCGGAATAAGCTATCTCCCTGCCGAATTTCATTCTCTACCTTTATTTGTTTTGTTTCTTTTTCTAGCTTATTCATAATCAACAAAAGCCAAATAGATTGGGAAGTTGTATTCTGAGTTTTTTTTTCGTCATAACTCATAACTCTTACGTAGGGATGTCGTACCCGGTCTAAAATCAAACTCGGGTACCCAAAAACAGTACCCGGGTACTCTCGGGTACCCGAAACTAAATTGAAATAGTAGATACCTACTCACCAATTCAAACTGCAAGTCATCTGTTATTCGTTAACACTTTCATACTTCCAAGTGCTATCAAATTCAAATACGTTACTTTTTATTCGAAATTGGTAACAGCATCAACATCACACAGATGATGTTTATGTTACTTCATCCCATACTGACGCGATTTAATGGTACTATTGACGGGTTGAATATTTCCGTGAAGCGGATTTATTGCCTTACATGAAAGAAGAAACAATATTATGTGGTATGAGATGGGGTGATTCTTGTTAATACTGCATGGTTAGGTTTTTCTAGAGCTTATTCCTATTGTACCGGGTACCCGGGTCCTGAAAATATACCCGGCTCCTGAAAATATACCCGGGTCGGCCCGAGTACCTGCCGACATCCCTACACTTAAGTGTCTGTAAAAGTCTAATGTTCCATAGTTTTTTTGGAAGCCAACTTACTCGGGTTGGTAAAAATTAAGTTTGTTTGTCAACCTTCTTGTTATCATCTTTGATAATATTTTATACATTAGAGATAGTAGACTAATAGGTCTGTAATTTGATAGCTGCGCTGCATTTCCCTTTTTATATATACAAAAATCATTATAACGTCTCCAATCCTTCCTGTATTTGGCCTACTACTGTAAATACATTTGTTAAATAACATGCAAAGCTGTTCCAGGAGTGTATCTCCCCTTTCTTGACAAGTTCAATAATGATCTCGATGGTTTTTCATTGCTTTCAGTGTGCTTTTTAACTGTGCTAGTCTTACTTAAGGAATGTTCTCTGAGTTAACATTTATCAGTTTTCTTCCTCTCACTAAATGAATCCTTTTATCTTTGTCGTTGGATGTATACTCGTACAAGATTTGTTACAAATTGTCTGTGATTTTAATTACTTCATCTACGATTTCAGTTATTTTCCGTTTGATTTTTTAGTTTCATGATCTGTTTTCTTCTTTGTGGAAAAGTTATCTTCTCAATACTTTTAAATTGCCGTTATTTTTATGATTTGTTAGTTTTTGTTTTACTGGTCTATTTAATTCTCTGTATTTATCGGAATTTTTTCTTCCTTCCGCTACTAGTTGTCTTCTTTCTTCTATTAGTTGTTTAATTTCTTCACTTATATTTCGTGTTTGTCGTTTGAGGTCAGCAATTACATTCTAAATTTCACTTGGCAGTTTTACCTTCTATAAGTGCAGCAGCTACCAATCTGTTATACCACACATACCTCTAAGTCCAGCAGTGGAAGGGTAAAATAAGTGGCTGGGGTTGGTAGTTCAGCCTTCTACCTTCCTGCTTAGCTAAATTTTATTTAGTTACGGCTAGCTTTAACTGAGACATAGTAAGTGGTATTTTATTGAGAAATCAATAATATTCTACAGCCCAGATTTCAAAAACCATTCAGTTGAGAGGAAAAAAGTTATGAGAACTTTTTTGTTTTATTATGGTCTGCATTTTTATTTGAAACTTTTTTATATTAATCAAAATTATATTAAAAAAAAACAAAAATGAGCAGTCATTTTTCATTATGGCGGCCGTAGCACAGCTTCGATTTTAGGATGCTTTTAGTATATTCAATAAAAAGCTAAATACAACATTTCTACCAAACTCCCTGCTTGCACTAATTTTTCAAGGTCAAAACTGAGTTTTCTTGCACTAAATTGGCCATGAAATTAGGCAAAGCATGTTATGATCAAGTGCACCGATTTAAAATATATAATAATCACTGTATACACTAATTGATCTTGGTTTCTTGGTTAAACCAAATTACTAGTTTTCAAACTGTTTTTGATGGAAATAAAAGTAACCTATCAAATCCATTAACTCAATCACTTACCACTGCAATAGCATCAGATGCAACCATCGCTTCAGGCGTTAATACAGACAAATATGCCACATTAGCTAATACATAGATAGCAGTCACAAGAGGTAATGAAATATAAATAGCTCGAGGGAGATTCCTAAAATATGGTTAAATGAGCATACCCCATGTATTCGTGTTTTAAAACAAAAGTAATAGTATATTATGTTATTGGGAGTAAAAGTGATACTTGGTGTGGTGAGATTGGACGCGTTTGACTGACGAACGTATTTTAATTTCAAACTAATATAAATAAATATATATTTCAGAATTTACAATTATCGAGAATTGACAGATGCGTCAGTTCCTGACAATCAAGAAGGCCAATATAAAAAATATTCAAAAGCTAATTCAGTTTTGAAATACTTTTACTCCGTCGGCGTAAAAGTAACCACTTTTACTCCGTCAGCGTAAAAGTAACCACTCTAATGCCTAGGCATAAAAGTAACGCAATTACCTTGTCCGTCAAGTCATATAGGTTGTCATTTTTATGATGTTTGATAACTAAGAGTATATTCATCCCCCCCCCCCCCCCCCCCCCCCCCCCCAGAAGAAGAAGATATTATGTTATTAGGAGCAAAAGTTATACTTTATGTGGCGTGGCTGTAGGGGTGGGCGATATTAAAATGTACATATCGTTGTTCGATATCGGAATTATATTGATATTTATCGATATCGATATTTGTTAATATATCGATAAATATCTTAAAAATACCGATATATCAATAAATATCGATATTCGATATATCGGTATATCGACATTTCGATATGTCGATATGTGATATTTCCATTTATCCATATGGAAATAACATTGATATTTATCGATATATCGCCCAGCCCTACTGCCGAGTGCTGACTATCAAATATTATGTCGAATAGTAATTCCCCGATGTGAAATAAATGTACCATAAACAAAAGAAACGCCTGAAAAGGATTTATCCAAGCAAGTTAAATCTGAAGACTTGCACAATATTATTTAAAAGTTGCAAAATGCAAAACGTGTTAAATTCGGAATACGGACTTACGGAGTACGAATACACTTTGTATTTTTATCAATGTTATTATATTGTATTGCATAATTTTTAACCAAATAAATTGTACAGGGTGTTTGCTCAAATTTTGACATAATCAACAATTTTAATACCAAAAACAATTTCAAAAACGAATTGACAACTAAATGTTCCATGCCACATGCCGCCAGTAATGTCATTTGATAACTTTGTTTTTCAATGGTTACTGTGATTTATTTCATATACAGTGAAATCTCCCATAAGCGGACACGCACGGTGCCAACGTTTTTGTCCGGTTATTAGAGGCGTCCGCTTAAGAGAAAAATCCATTTTTATGTTTAAAAAAGTTGTATTATGCAAAGGTATACGCGGTAACAATACAGACAAGAAAATAAAATCATTGAAACAAAGTTATGTAATAGTTGTTACAAAATTAAAATACTCATTTGACGTAAGGGTTTTTCTGACTGTTTATTATACTTTCCGCATGTATTTCTAAATATTTTGACAGTTTGAATACTTTAAAGTCATTACTTTCTTTAGCAAAGAATTTAAAAAATTTCACTGTTAATGCTTCCTTGTGGGTCTTGATTACATTCTCACAAATTTCTAAGTCGCCATCGTTTTCTAATTCTGCCAACTGCACATCAACGGCAGCTGATTCACCTGAAATTTTGGTTACATCATCTTCCTCGCTTATCAATGTTTATAAATTAGTCAGGGTCGACGTCTTCGATTTCTGGGATACTCCTTTACAGTTCAGCCATTACTGATAAGGGTAAATCTTCCTCTGGTTCGAATTGATTACACTGGCGTAACTTGATACCCGCAGACTCCGCGGTCGCGGGGGCCCCGAACCTGGTTTTCTTATTCTTTCATTCAATAAAAGCAAGCAGGAAAAATTCTTGCTATTTTTATTTTTATCATAATAGGCTGCCCACGCAAAAGACAAAGTAATTTTGAATTGCAGGCCTCTCAAATCAAGCGACATGGATTGTTTTGTAATAATATCGCGCATAGGGTAATGAAAGTGTCGAATTTCCTGCAGTCGTAACGCTGATTTGAGTTGACTTAATACCGCCCGAAGAATTCTATATTTTAACAACACGATCATTAAATGTTGGATTTATGGATTGTTTTGACTCCTCACGAGATTAGCTGAGCCTGAATTTTGAAGTGTCCGTACGAGAGAGATTTACAGTCTAAAAATTATCGAAAAATGGTGTCCGTGTCCGTTTAAGAGAGTGTCCGTTTAATAGAGAAAATTTTATTAGTAAAGTTAATGCAAGCAAGTTGGTTCCCAACAAAATGTCCGTGTAAGAGAGGTGTCCGCTTATTAGAGGTGTCCGGTAAGGGAGATTTCACTGTAGTAACTTATTAATATTTTGATTCTTTAATAGCGGATATTTCAACAATGGATGAAGTAATTATAGGCAACTTATATAATGTGTCCCAGGATTGATGTTACAAGAGGTGAGATGGACTAAAAATTTTTGAATTTTATTTTAAAGTTCTGGGATTCTGTCCTGCTTGGTTTGAAAAGAATTTTAAGAATATTTTCAGTTTTTGAAAAACAAGTAGGCCTTGACATGGAAGCGAAAATTATTTTATTTTTAGGTAAACTACTTTTTTTGTTCGTGGTACGGCAAAATTTTATTAAGAAAAGTTGTTCAAAATGATAAATTATAGCCCTATACAAATTTCAGAAAAATCTGTGGACTTTTTAGATTAAACAATATAAATTGTATTTATCGCATTTCATTTGGAAATGTACTACATTTCTTAATTCAAAATCGATAATAAATGTGGTACTTTTATCATTAACAACACTTTTATCCCTAGCAACGGCGATTTGTTTTACATTTGGCAATACTGAAGTGTGATGTTGGTGACACTGTAAGTCTATGTCAAATTCGAGATTAGTAGGTTAGGTTTTGCGTCAGTTTTGACATAGATTGACGCAAAACCTAACCTGCTAACCTCGAATTTGACATAGACTTACAGTGTCACCAACAGCACACTTCAGTATTGCCAAATGTAAAACAAATCGCCGTTGCTAGGGATAAAAGTGTTGTTAATGATAAAAGTACCACATTTATTATCGATTTTGAATTAAGTGTCACCAACAGCACACTTCAGTACTGCCAAACGCAAAACATCAACTGGAGCTGCTTATTGTGCTTGAGTACATAGGAATGAGTTATGCTCATCTTGGTTATGTTTTGACAGTTAGTGTCACTTGTATGTAAAAATTTAATAGTTCACATTCCTTATGAAATGCGATAAAATAGTATACTCAACATGTTAGAAAAGTGGTTTTTCTGAACTCGTATGGCCATTTAAGTACTCGCTAACGATCGTACTCAAACACGCCATACTTGTTCAGAAAAACATCACTTTTCCCAACTTTTAAAGTAATATACTATTTATTTTCAGGTGAACTACCATTTTTGTTTATGATACGGCAAAATGTTATTCAGACAAGTTGTTCAGAATGAGAAATTATGACCCTATACACAATTTCAGAAAGATCTGTCAACTTAGAAAAAACCGTTATTTTTTAGATTAAACAAATTGCATTTATTAAAAATGACAGATTAATCTAAGTCGACAGATCTTTCTGAAATTCTGTATAGGGCCATAATTTAACATTCTGAACAACTTTTCTTAATAAAATTTTGCCGTATCATGAACAAAAAGGGTAGTTTACCTGAAAATAAAATACCATTTATATTGTATGTATGTATAATCTGTAACCTCATTTACCTTGCGGTGTAGAGGCTGGTGCTTTATGCGCTGGCATCTGGTGGTACAATGCTCAACTTGCCCCGGATTCGGGATAGAGTTGGAGCCTTTAACAGTTAATTTGGTGCCCAACTGTGAATGGTCTCACCGAGCCCGATTCTAATTGCCAAGGATACGGAAAAATTTCGACCCCAGCGGGATTCGAACCGAGGACTTGCTTAATGCAAGCCTGGCGCTTACGCATCTGTGCCACGCAGCTTCTTACAATTTATATTGTTTAATCTAAAAATAACGGTTTTTTGTAAGTCGACATATCTTTCTGAAATTTTGTATAGGAGCATATTTATCATTTTGAATGACTTTTCCTAATAAAAGTTTGCCGTATCATGAACAAAAAGGATAGTTTACCTAAAAATAAAATTATTTTTGCTTCCCTGTCAAGGCCTACTTACTATTAAAATTCTTTTCTAACCAATCAGAACCGAATCCCAGAACCTTAAAATAAAATTCAAAAATTTTTAGTCCTTCTCACCTCTTGTTACATCAATCCTGGGACCCACTGTATATTTTTAAAAAGAGAATTTTAAGCTATATCACGCAAACACCCTGTACTTATTAAAATTTGTTTTAAAAAATGTGTATAATTCAAGTATATTTCTATCTTGCTAATTATGTGTTACAAAAGTAAAGCATTAAGAAATATTAGGTATTTATTTTACTGCAACATGAGATGTGTATGTGTGTACAACTGTACACCATAATCAATAATGCGTAATTATAACTTTAGTTTCTGAATAGCCAAATTCAATTTTGATGAACAGTACTAACGCAAAAAATTATGTTCGAAAATGGTTATACAGCACTCGAATGTTTTAAAGACTACCCAATAGTTAACAGAAACGTCCTTTATAGTACGCCCATATTTATAACGATTTTTGAAAAGACAATCTATGAATGTAAAATCTTGTTCTGCGTGGTTACAATAGGTCAATATGTAAAATAACATAGTAGATAATTTTAGATCATGAAGAGTATATGTGCAGATTACCGTATACAAACAAAAAGTTATCGTAAATCCATGTGAACATTTACATGGTGACCAGTTTCTGAGAACAGTTGGATTAGACAAGTGGAAACTACTAATTTAACAGCTATTTCATAAATCTCGATATATACAGGGTGAGGCACATAAAGTGTTACAGAGCAATAGCACTCAAACTATTGATCATATCCAAAAATGTTTCAGACAAAAGTTTCAGTGTTCGAGAAGGCCGTCATACTGGACCATCCTATTTTTTTATCGGTGGAGGCGCTGAAGCTACGTCAAGGTCAACTCCAGATTTTTAAATGGAACTATGTATTTTTTTTTTCGATGACATTATTAACGATTTTAATACAAATTCAGCTACCTGCAACACAAGGTCATTCTAGTTAGCAAAGTATGAAGATAGTCAAAAAATCGAAAAATATCGGAATAATCACTTTCAAAGGATCCACTAACCTTGGTTTGGTTCTACCTACAGAAGATGCTCGAAGTGATGACCCTCGACTTGTAAGCACTTGTTAATTCGCTGATGAAAAAACCGTCTAACTTCAGTTAACATTTGTGGTGTAATTTCGGTACATGCTCGTCGTATGTCTTTCATGTCGTCAGGCCTGGTAGGTGCTTCCGCCATTACGCGATCTTTGACAAAACCCCATAAAAAGTAATCTGCTGATGTTAGATCTGGCGATCGAGGTGGCCAAGCTACAGGACCGCCTCGTCCTATCCACTTTTCGCCAAAAATCTCATTCATCACTTGTCTTAAACACAGAGCATAATGAGGTGGTGCACCGTCGTGTTGACTCGTGTTTGTTGCACTGTTGCATTTTTCGATTTTTCGACTATTTTCATACTTTGCGTGACTAGAATGACCTTGTGTTTCAGGTCGCTGAATTTTGTCTTCAAATCGGTAATAATGTCATCGAAAAAAAATACATGTTTCCATTTAAAAAAGTGGAGTTGACCTTGACGTAGTTTCAGCGCCTCCACCGATAAAAAAATAGGGTGGTCCAGTATGACGGCCTTCTCGAACACTGAAACTTTTGTCTGAAACATTTTTGGATGTGATCAATAGTTTGAGTGCTATTGCTCTGTGCCTCACCCTGTATGTATTTATTGATAATATGGAGATATCATAATTATGGGGATAGTGATAAAGAGCGATATTAGATAAATATCGATAACAGATATTTCCATATTCGATATTTTGATATATCGATATTTGATAAATAATGATATATTGATATTCGATAAATATCGATATTCGATAAATATCGATATTCTATATTTGAACATAACGATATTCGATATATCGATATCTGATATTTCCATATATCGATATATCGATATGGAAATAATATTGATATTTATCTATATATCAATATATCACCCAGCCCTACGTGGCTGGACTGTTTACCAGCCGAGCTTGCGAGGCAGATAAGTACAGCCGAGCCACATAAAGATACTTTTGCTCCGAATAACATATAGTATTTTTTCTTCAAACGTTTATAACAAATTATTTACAACGTGAACAAAATCCGAAAAAAAATTACTTTATCTCATCAGTGGAGATAATAACTTTAGATGCATGGCAATTAAGTGACAGTTTAGCATCATCAATCAAGCAGTATAATGTCACATTTTACTGACGTTTCAAAAAAAAAAAATGTTATAGTCTGTTCAGTAAACATAAAAACACAAAGTGGCCTTTGATTTCCAAAATGTCATGAGTGTACTTCTAAAATTCTTCTCTGTCTAGGAATGTATTTACAAAAACTTATTAAAACAAATAGGGTAAATGGTGTGGCATTGTTGTACGTGTTATAAGTAATTACTTTTAAGGATATTATACAAATACTGTGTTCGATACTATTAACGTCCCCTTTATTAATAGGTATTTTTATGACATTTTACAAAAGTTCCAGCAAGAATATCTCAAAAAATATCTACTTTGCAACAAAAATAATGAGAAATATTAACTGTCCTTTTTACATTCAAATCCGCCTTTACGCATGTGAGGACAAAACAACTTAAAAAAAATTAAAATGTTTTTGTTTACTGAATGACGTATAAGTGTTAAATTAATTTAAACAACAAAATTTACACTAGTCCATTTATCCATAATTATGTACTTACATACGAGGTATGTACCACAATTGCGTGCCGTTTGCTTGTATTTCAGAAAGTAGGCTGTGTTAATGGGCAAATGTCATAACGGATGAAATTTATATATGTTGTCTTTGGATATGCCAAAACGCGTCACTATTACTATAATATTACGAAAGTTACAGCGTGTTCAACTTGAAGAGCTTTTGAGTGTGCCTTAAAAAATTAATTTTAGTGTAGACGAGCAAAGAGCAATGAAAAATTTTTTATTAGCACCTGGCAAAAAAGCGAGAGAGATTCATCAACAGCTCAAAGCCGTTTGTGGGGACACTGCTCTCGCTGACAACACCGTTCGTAAGTGGGTAAGAGAATTTAAAACAGGCAGAAGGTCCACCAAAGACAAGCCGCGTTCTGGAAGGCCAATTTCAGCAGTGTCACCTGGAAACATTGACAGAATCGAAAATTTGGTAATGGAAGATCAACGGCTGACTATTGACGAATTGACTGAACGTACAGGCTTCTCTCACGGTACTATTCAGCAAATTTTTACAGATTATTTCAAGGTTAGCAAGGTTAGTGCACGCTGGGTTCCTCGCATGCTGTCTTGACGAGAAAAAGCAGGCTTGAATGGACGTTTGTCAAACCTTATTGACAAGAAATCGAGCAAGTCGGGATACTTTTTTTAAATAATATGATAACCATGGATGTCCTGAATACCGTATTATAATCCTGAAACGAAACGCCAATAATCAAAACAGTAGAAACACTCAGATTCTCCCCCACCAAGAAAATTCAAGCGTCATCAAACAACAAAGTTCTTTATGCCATCTTCTGGGACAAAGCAGGTCTAATTTTAGCATATCCTGTGCCTAAGGGTCATACAATAACTGGCGAATATACACATGATCTTTTGCGTGATGGTTTGCTGCCGGCAATCAATAAACTCCGCCCTCATCGGACTGGTGAAAATTTCATTTTGCACTGGGATAATGCGCCACAGCACAAATTGTTACAAATTTTCTTTTCGAAAATGGAATCGAAACCCCCATTCACCCCCCGTATTCGCCTAGCGGCTAGTGATTTTTGGCTGTTTTCAAACCTTAAGGATTCGCTCCGAGAAGTCAGTTGTTCATCTCGTTCTGCATTAGGAAGTGCTATTTATCAGTATTTTAAAAGGACTCCTGCAGAAACGTTCATCAAATGCTACGAAAATTGGATAAAGTGTTGGGAATCATGTATGAATTAGGGAAGGGACTATGTTGAAAAATAATAAATATTCCTTATCACATAAGTAGTTTTGATTTTACAACACAACGGCACGGAATTGTGGTACGTACCTCGTATGAACGCTGTATATGTATACAACTTCTTTACTTACACATACGGATTCTTCAATTCCTCAGTCATAAAATTGAGATAGTTCCTAAAATAATAAGAAATATTAGTTATTAAGAAACAAAATAAATGTCATAAAAAATTAACTTAATAGACATAAGAATTTGGTAACATTTCCGAAAACAGTTTTCATAGATCTTTGGTTACTAGAACAGTTCCATTACAAAACGCAGTTTACTGCAAAGGTCAACTCATCACTGCTATATTTCGAACAGGTGCACGTCCTTATTAGCGAGATTTTTTTGTAAAGTATTAGACACAATTTTCAATTGCCCGAATATTCAGATATTCCAATCTGACTTACATATTTAGTATTCTGTTGCTTGCAGAGTTGTTGCAACTGTCCAAGTGTATAACAATAACAGTTATTTATTATATGTGTTATTAAATGTTGTCGCCTCTCTTGCTATTATCATGACTTTGTTTTTTTCATAATTTATTTAGTGTTTATTAATTCCGTTTCCCAGGCATCTAACTATCTTTTGAAGGTGTTTCTCTGAGCCAGCACACGATACTATGTCATCGGCAAATATGCATTCATTTATTACTACTGCTTTTAGAATTCTGTAACCCACATGTATTCCTCTGGTGTGATTTTTACATTTTTTTTATTTCATCCATCATTATTATGAACAATAGTGGGATTAATGTTCCTCCTTGCCTAAGACCTTGGTGCGTGTCAAACACTGAGGACTCAGTGTTGCGTGTTCTGACAAGATTTTTGCTGTTGGTATATAAACTCTTTATTGCTTGAATCATCAAGCACACACCTAGACAACCAGCCAATCCAACAAGTGGTGATTTTAAAGTATTTAGGAACAATTATCAATGCAAGAGAGAAAATTGAACTGGAACTCAATGTGAGAATCAAAAAAACACTCGGAACAAAATTACCAAGAAAAAGGAAATTTCCAAACAAAAATTACGGTATTCAAAACTATATATGTACCGATAGCCACATATGAAAGTGAAACGTGGGTCCTCAATGAAAACCAAAAGAAAAGATTACAAACCATGGAAATGAAGTATTTGAGGAGAGTTGAGGTGATAACTGTAAAGGACGGAATTAGAAATAGACATAATGGAAAGATTGGAGGTAGAACCACTAGCGGTGATTGTTGAAAGGAACCAGTTGAGATGGATGAGGCATGTGAATAGAATGACGGATATAAGGAAATTTAAACAAGTGTGGCAGTCGAGAACACAGGGAAAACCACTAGAGGAAGACCAGCAAAATCATGGAATGAAGGAGTGGCCAAGGCAATCAATAGAAGAGACTGCACCTGGGAAGAGGCTCTAGGATTAAGTACGGACTGACTACAGTGGAGGCACTTCTGTAGACGACCAATCATAGAAGACTAGTGGAATCACACCTCTCCACTTTAACCGGTAACTAAGGTCAACGACTAAGTAAGTAGTTATTAAATGTACCTTAATAGGCTAATTTCACGGGCTTGCACATCCACTGCCATTATGTAACAAATAATTTCCGGGATTGGATCGTATCATCAGGAGGTAAGCAAAAGGGCACGGTAATTCAACGTGTAAACAACGCCAGAGGTGAACTTTTTTACAAGGGAAGGGATAGAAGAGGACGATAACTTAACGTGCGAACTATATCAGAGGCAAAACTCTTCTGCATTACCACGCTCTTTTGCTTACCTCCTATGAAAGTGGGCGAAACGTTGAATTCTTCAGTCTCAATAATGATACGGCCCAATCCCAGAAGTTCGTTGTTACATAGTGTCTTATTAAGCATCTAAAATACACAAGAAAAGTTTAGACACGAGACCAAAGGACGGGAGGATTAAATAACAAATATTAAGAAATTTATAAGCGATAATTGTTTATATCCAAGTCAAAAATTGTGTAAAAGCAATTCCATCCGCGAACGGCAAAGCAAATATCCGCGAACGGCAAAGAAAAGGGAGCACAAAGGTGCACCGCGTAAAATCAAATCAGCGAACGGCGAGGTCTGACTGTATATTGTTCTGAAAGTTTTTCAGCACAAATGCGAATTTAGTTTAGTGATATTCACTGAACACATATACAAAGTAGGGATGCACCGATACCGATACTCGGTATCGGCCGGATTAGGGATATATCGGTATCGGTCATATCGGCCTTCCTTTTTGCCGATATATCGGCAAAAGTGAATTTCCTCTCAATATTTAATATTTTAATATTTATTATAAGAAATGAACAATAAAATGTAAATAATCATTGTGGAGTATAAAATATAACTACTATCTAATATTGAAAATTTATTTTTTGTAAATTATTATGTAAAAACATTAGGCTCTCCATCCAGTGTGTTACACCATGCAGCAAAATATCTTCCAGCTTCTGGAATGCACTGCATCAGCAAAAAAAAAAGGTAGAGGTTCAGGGTCATTTAAATTCTCCCAGCTGGAGGCCCCTTGCGTCCCTCTTCAGCCAATAACGAGAATATTTCAGAACGGGTGGAGAATGCAAGAGAGGCCAAGAAAGGTGGAGAAGTACTTCCCGGACATTCGCTTCAGAGAAGGTACTCTGTTAACTCAGGAAAACCACCTAAAAACTTGAATCAAAGAAGGCGGCCAAGGGAATCGAACCCATGACCTCTCGAATACTAAGCAGACGTGGTAACCACTAGTCCACAGAGCTCGGTCCATCAGCAAAAACATTCGATCAGGCGATGCCATTTCAAGGTCTTGCATCATCAGAAATTGTTAACAATACTAACTAATAGGTCAAGAAAAAAAAATGACTGTGTTAAATTGCGTTATTAAAACGAAATGACAAGAAGACACCTCCATAAGCAAACCTAAGCTAGAGTTCGTATTTAGGGGATTACCCCGCCCGAATCAAGCAAGCAGCGGCGCACACGTGCTTGCATGTAGTCAAACAGTAGTGGAGAGAGCAATGAGAATATATCGGCCTCAATTGTATCGGTATCGGCCAAAAAACCCGTATCAGTGCATCCCTAATACAAAGACAAAGTACTTATATCAGGCCACAAATTTCTGACTAATAATCTATATCAAAAGCGATAGCTTAGAAATGTAGAAATGATGTAGTGGAAAAAACGTGCCTTTAAATTGCACTGCAGCTTCAAAGCACAAGATAAATGATAAAAACAGTTAACTAGCCTGATCGTTGTAGAAAAAGTCTCGCACATGTGTAAATCAAGTATCCACATTTTCAAATGTTTGTGCAATTTGAATTGGTCTTATGTGTAATTGCTGTGAAAAGCTGGTTATGCAGGGCAAGGTGGAGGGGAAAAGGCCATGAGGGTGCTCCCCCACTAGATGGGTAGATCAAATCCAAAAGATAGTAAACCCGCTGCAGACAACACTAACACCCGTATGTATAGTCGTTCGCCAGCGGCTCGCTGGAGTTTCATTATGAATAGTATGTTGGTGGCACTGTACGTCTATGTCAAATTCGAGGTTATCAGGTTAGGTTTTCCGTCAGTTTTGACAGAAACTGACAAAATCTAACCTGCTAACCTCAAATTTGACATTGACGTACAGTGCCGCCAACATACTATTCATAACGAAACTCTGGCGGGTCGCCGGCGAACGACTATGCATACGGGTGTAAGAGACACAGAAGATCAAGAAAGATGGAAGGAGATCGTAAGAAATGCCAACTAAAGACTCATGGAATCACGACCTCTCAAGAATGAGGGAAGTGTAACTGCAGTAACTATTAAATGTTTGAGCCAACAGTTAAATTTACACTGAGGGAAAAATAGGTGTAGTAGATGCTGTGTTCAGTGATGGCTGTACGTATTTCGTGACTCAATAATTTCCCATTCTAGGTTAGATTTGCTGTGGAAACGAAAGTCATGTCTTAAATATCATTGTACTATTTTTAACTAATGGCAGTCAATTGTTATTCTTTAATATGAGTAACTGATTGGGAGTTAAAAAGAATGGCCCTGCTATGTATTCAATCAGGTGGTGGCCCTACATTTATTATGAAATTGATACCTAACTTTTTAATAAATACGAATGGAATTGAATCACTTGATTCTACAGAGTTCAAGAGATAAATTTGTTTTATATATATTTTTTATGTAATAAACTAATTTAGGTTAAAGGTTAAATAAAAATACAATAAAGTCTGATCTTCTAATTATCTAATTAATAGATCAGTAATAATTAAAATCTTCCACTAATAACAAATCAAAAGTTTCCTTGTAATTCATTTAAATGTTAAACATTTTCAATTTCTTTAAAATACATACCATCCTGCGTAAGAAAATATTCCAGAGTAGAACGCTTTAGCAATCTTTCCAGGATTATTCGTTGTTCCCTCAAAAACATCCACAAAGTTCTCTGTATGTCCATAACCCATCCACACTACACCAATTAGTATCACTATAATCAGTGCTCCTACTTTACAGAACATAAACACGTTCTGCATTTTTGTCGTTGCTTTAACATTATAGCCATTTAGATATGATAAAAAAGCTGAAAGTTAATTTGTTCTATTAAGTTTAGAAAACTAATACCTATAAAAACTAAATTAAGCAATAATTTATTTCTCAAATATTTTTCTTTTTGTCCTTTATTAAGTAATACAAGGTGTGGCCTAGGATTTGATGCTTTTTAGAACGCTACCACGAATATTAGTTCACATAATTATACAAATGTTTAAAAACCACAATCCATAAATTGCAGTTTTTTCATTGCAATAACCTTCCAAAATTACATTTTATAAGAGAGCTCCAAAAAGTTGTGTATATTCTTTGATGAGATGATGGTTTTTCTATTAAAATTAAAGTTTGAATGTATGAAATAATTCAAAACTGAAGAAATTAGAAACATTGGCAAAGGTGTTCAGCTCTAGGTATGAACAGTTTTCATCACATTGAAAAATGTATTCAATGTCGAGGAGTTCACCACTTACAAATGCAGTTTTAAATGTCATGTAGTACTGAAAATAAAATGTACTTCATGAAATATTTCCCGAGTTGTTTTAAACATTTGTATATCTTAAAACATACATATGACAACATTCTAAAAAGTATTACATCCTCGGGCCATATACTGTACTTCTTATACAACGTGTCCAGTTTTCTGTAGAATGAATAAGAAATATTTACTAATATAATTAGAGCAAGAAGAAAATCATTTGAGGTACATTTTCAAAAGCAATAGGTAGAGAAATCAAATAGTTATAACTTTAGGCTTCAAATGACAGTTGAACAATTAAATTAATACTGGCTAGACTATATTAACCTACGAAAACTATGGCTGTATTTAAATGTTGACATTTTTACTTTTTGACTGTAGCTCGCAAACCAAATTTGTTTTCACAATCATATTGCTCTCAAACAGTTGATCCCACACGTGAAAACTATTTTCTTTTAGCCGTAATAATAATCGATATTTTCATTTAAACCCATTAAAAATAAGGCACCCTGTATAAATATCTGTAAAATTTATACATACAGGTAAAATGTAAAATGATACAGTACCAATGTATTTACATAGCGAAACAGCATTTGGATACCTACAGTTACTTACTACCACTGTAGGAGTGCTGTTGGTATACAAACAGTTAGTTTATGCAACAATCATTATATGTTTAAAAATGTAATATGAGAGACTGAGAGAACTGAAAGTGAATGTTAAATTGCAAGGAGCATGGTTAACTACTACAAATAATACAAAATGTTTTACATATTTATATAATAAACAAATTATAAAACTCACATGACATGTATTTGACTATACTTCGTTTGGCAATACTTTTTGGACATTATATAAATTTCAAAAAATTACTAATAAAATTACTTACATATTGTAATAGCTGCTATACAAGAAACAGCTACTTCTGGTATATCACAACTTGGGAAAAATGGTTGTATAACGTACTTAGCAAATGTAAGCCCCATAATAGCATTGGTGGTAGGCCTACAAAGGTGATAATGAAATTGCAATTTATTGATTTTAAAGACAAACTTACACAAAGATTAGATTAGCTGCCCATAAATATAAAAAGGCAGGTAGTGGCCCAAAGGCTTCATAAATGTACGCATAATCACCACCAGATTTCGGTACAGTCGTTCCTAATTCAGCATAACAAAGGGCCCCAATCATAGACAGAAGTCCACATAATACCCATACAATCAAAGAAAAGCCTATGGAATCTACTTCTTGAATTACACCTTTTGGTGATATAAAAATCCCTGAAAATAAATAATACAATTAAGACAAAATTATAATATATAATTGTTAATAATTTTTAGAGAAGTCACTATTAAGTACTTTAAGTTATTATGTAAAGAACGATATCTGCAATTGGCCGTCACTGTTCAGATATAAGAACTCGTTTCACTCACTATAAGCAGTTTCTTCTGAAAAAAGTTTCATCTTTAACACGTTGAATTACCATGCTCTTTGGTTTTCGCTCCCATTATCAAAATTGACAAAACGTTGAGTTCTTCTATCTCAACGGTCCAATTCCAGATCTCATTCGATACATTATGGCAATGGCTATGGAAGCATTAGGAAAATGGTCTTTCTGATGGTTGTATGGAAAACATGGAACCACAGTATTCTTTTATTCTGTATCGTTAAGCCGTACAAATGTGGAAAACCCAGAATATTTTTAAACTCCCAAATTTTAACCCTTAATCCTTAAGTAACATGCAAAAAATCTTCTGAAGAAATGATAGAAAGACTAGTAAAAACGAAGCAAGACAGAGACCTGAGATTTGAAGATAATGTAACTAAAGAAATGAACACAAGTTTTTTGAAACTAAACATAAAGGATCTAATGGTTACTCTAAGAATTTGCATCAGATCACTATTTTGAATAATTTACAATGAGTCATTAGAATTTCAAAGAAATTTTGACAAATAAATAAGTTAAGTTACTTTTATTTTATTTTGGTACTCAGCCAACAGCCGTCAGGCCAATTATAGGCGTAGCTGTACATTTTATAGGGACTTCCAACCCCACTAAGGACTGCCATGACGTTATTATGACATCCGGGACCAACTATTTCTGTGGCAGCCATACCACGAGGCGCCGAGAGAATCAGCCGTGCTGTTATTAATCAAAATCATTGACTGTGTAAATTGATTTCAGACGAGAATTTGCAATGCATAGATAATCTATTTTCCTCTTATCGCTTTATGTACGACAAAATATATTTATATTGAAAAAAATCAAGATCAAAATACTCATCCAATTATTTCTTCTTGTTAAACATTCAAAGTTGATTTGGCAACATTGCTTTCTTCTGTAATAGAAATTTATAACCTAAAATACTTCATATGTAAAATATTTTTATACCTGGCGAATCATGTTATAAATTCTTAGCAAACTTTGGTCTAAATAAAGATGAAACAAACTATATACCGAGTGATCATAAATGGTTGTAATTTTTTCCATAGGTTGGCACTCTTAATGTTGGTTACCCTGCTGTCAATTTTCTCTGTTTGTTACAATTGGCATTTACATCGGTGTGCGCAGTTAGCAATGACATCAAGAGTAAGAATCTTGAATTTATTGAATAAATTGAAAAAATAATGTATTCTAAAAAACAATTAAGGTAAGTGTTTAGAGCAGTTGCAGTTGTTCGAAATGATGTAAACAACAATGAATTCTTCTATGCAAACTACTAAAAACATTTCTTAACATTTCAGGCCTTATGTTTGCCACTGCAGCCTCAATTGCTTGTTGTTTACATGTTCTACAACATCTGGTGTAACTACCTTCGCACGTCCAGTAGACTTGCTGATTCCTACATTACCAGTACTGAAAAAGCGTTCAACTACTCATTGTGAAAAAACACGATACTCCATTTCTTCTTCTGGATACATTTCGACAAACTGATCGCATGCCGATTGTAGTGAATATTCCCAAATTTCGTATTGAAAAATCTCTGTCTTGTTTTGCAAGCAGCTTTTAATTTTACTGGCAGCGAAAGCTGTAGTATCGAAGAACGTAACTTTTAAATTGGAAGATGCTTGAAAATTATAATTTTTAATAACCAAAAAAGACTGAAAAAGGTATGCAAACACGTACCGAATTTCGAATAAAATTACATAAAAAATGTTTATATTATGCATGATTGGACAGATATGATAATTATACATTTAAATGATAGATGACAGTGATTTTCCATTCTCGGACTAATTTTGGTTTTGATTTTATAATTATGTTTGCAAGAATGCAGTATATTTGTGTAAAGTTTTGTAAATATTACACATTAATAATTCAATTAATCTTTCTTGGAAATGGTTAGTTCTTATATTTAGTTGACTAATGTAATTCAAATGCAGTAACTTCATGTTAATTAACACCTTAATGACTTTCTTTATGTAAATAATTTGCAGGAATGCTGTTTAGTTTTGTAAATAATGCATATTGCATATTTAATTGCTAAATAATGTATGACAGTCAGCAATGAATGTTTTTACGCCGATGTTTGAATTCAAGACCATTTGCTCACTTGGCATAAACGACTAAACAAACTATCGCCGTCACTTGTACAGTGTTAAAAATTGAAAAAGAAAATCATCTGTGAAAGATAAACCACCAAAACTACTTGTTTCTATGACGTTGTGTTAACAATTAGATTACTAAATTTTTCAATTTATTTGCTTTCTCCAAATTTTGAATACACCGATCCAGTATATTTTATGGACTATACGATGGTAACAACAGTGCTGCTATTCAGATTAGTAAATTGTAATTTAGAAAGTGTAAATTGTAATTCAGATTAGTCAATTGTTATTCAGAAAGTGTAAGAAGTATTTCAGGAAGAGTAACATGTAATTCACATTAATAAGTTGTAATTCAGAAAGCGTCAAATGTAATTCAGATTAGTAAATTATAATTTAGTAAGCGTAAGATTAGTAAATTGTAATTTAAAAAGTGTAACTTGGAATTCAGATTATTAAACTGTAATTCAGAGAGCGTCCAATGTAATTCAGATTAGTAAATTGTTATTCAGAAAGTGTAAATTGTAATTCAGATTAGTAAATTGTTATTCAAAAAGTGTAAGAAGTATTTCAGGAAACGTAACATGTAATTCACATTAATAAGTTGTAATTCAGAAGGTGTCAAATGTAATTCAGAAAGTGTAACTTGGAATTCAGGTTAGTAAATTGTAATTCAGGAAGAGCAAGAAGTATTTCACGTAGTGTAACATGTGACTCACATTAATAATTTGTAATTCAGAAAGCGTCAAATGTAATTCAGATTAGTAATTTGTAATTCAGAAAGTGTAAGAAGTATTTCAGGAAACATAACATGTAATTCACATTAATAAGTTGTAATTCAGAAAGTGTAACTTGTAATTCAGATTAGTAAATTGTAATTCAGGAAGAGCAAGAAGTATTTCAGGTAGTGTAACATGTGACTCACATTAATAATTTGTAATTCAGAAAGCGTCAAATGTAATTCAGATTAGTAAATTGTTATTCAGAAAGTGTAAGAAGTATTTCAGGAAACGTAACATGTAATTCACATTAATAAGTTGTAATTCAGAAGGTGTCAAATGTAATTCAGAAAGTGTAACTTGGAATTCAGATTAATAAATTGTAATTCAGAAAGCGTAAATTAAAATTCAGAAAGTGTAACTTGTAATTCAGATTAGTAAATTGTAATTCAGGAAGAGCAAGAAGTATTTCAGGTAGTGTAACATGTGACTCACATTAATAATTTGTAATTCAGAAAGCGTCAAATGTAATTCAGATTAGTAAATTGTAATTCAGAAAGTGTAACTTGTAATTCAGAAAGTGTAAATTGTAATTCAGAAAGCGTTAATTGATATTCAGACAGCCATCAATTGTAGTACAAAAAGCATCAATTGTAATTCAGAAACCAAGGCACGACCCTTATGAAGAATTACTATGTAGATACATACACTTGCTTTCAAAACTTTCGCGTACACCTATTTTTCGCTGTCATAAATCAGGGTTGTAATTAATCAACTCTTGACATTTAAATTTTTGAAAAGTCAAAATGCCTCGACTGACAGAACCCATGCTGTCAATGTCATTTTTAACCTAACCTCAAAATTACCCGTTCACACAGCTAAAATTTTGTAAAATCGTTGTTACTTGATTTTGAATGTGTACGTGAAAGTTTTGAAAGCAAGTGCATACAGCTAGTGATGTAAAAAAACGCTTTTTTTTAAATCGAATAAAAAACCTAGAAAAAAAACAGAAAAAAACGTTTTTTTTGTTTTTTTTTTTGTTTTTTATTCATTTTTGTAATTGGCGGCATGTTTTGGTAGGTACCCACCCCTATTGGAAGTTGCTTTAAGCTGGACCCAGCTCTGAAACTGTCGACCTGATCGACGAATCAAGTTACGTTAGCGATTCATCAGACAGTGACATGGGCGACGTAAACTGCATGGATACTGACTCCGAGTCAGTTGAGGAGTCAGCCATGTCTGTTAGAGAGTAATTTCTGCATTATTATAATTTCTACAGGGCGTTAGGGAAGTCGACGAAAAAATTTCTAGGCGTGAATCCTTGTCCGAAAATATAATGATTTAACTCAACTTACCTATATACAAAGTTGCTTAGTTTAGCCGCTAGAGGGCTTTAAAAATTATTAATAATAATAATGGTGAGGCACTAACACCCCATGAAGGAGCTTGGCCTGCAAGGCGGAAGGTCAGAGCTTCCATATTCTCGCTCTCACACCCGGCTGTCGCGTGTCAAATTCATGACACGTGGTGATGTGGTGAGCATCACGCATTAGACAACCGTATTATTACCCATTATTCCTTCAAACGCAGGTCCCCAATTATTTAAAGCGACTAGCTTTTTTAAATGTTTTAACACCCTGTATAATCACTACCAATTTTTTTTCTGGACAGTTACTTTAATTTAGAAGCTATTCACTCTCTTAAAAAAAATTTTGTTGGGTAAACGGTTTCCACAAAAAAAATTTTCTAAATCTCTACAAAAGCCTAGTGCTAAGTTAAAATTACTGATTCAGCCTTGTAGGGATTTAGAAAATATTTTTTGTGGCTAAACCGTTTACCCAACTAATTTTTTTTAAGAGAGGAAATAGCTTATAAATCAAAGTAGCTATCCATAAAAAAACATTAGATGGATAATTAATTGTGACAAAGTTTTTAAACACCCCGTAATTTTTGAAATTAGGGTTTATGCCACAAAATGCTTAAGTTTACTGGTAAAAACGCATGGCCAAAAAATGAATAAAATTCATCAACGATGTTTCGACTTATTTGAAAAAATTTAAAAAAGCTAATCATCTTTAAAGCCCTCTAGCGGCTAAACTAAGCAACTTTGTATATAGGCAAGTTGAGTTAAATCATCATATTTTGGGCCAAGGATTCACCCCTAGACATTTTTCAGTCGACTTCCCTAACACCCTGTATATCCACTTTGGCTATGTTTCTATTTTTCAAGAAAATCAAAATGTATTACAAAATGTTTTGTGGAAATGACTCAATATTTACTCGAAAAAGAATTGCAAGTTTTAAAAATATGCATTCTTGGTCTAATGCAAACTCACGATAAAAAGTTTATGCTAGAATTATTGGACATCGTCTCATAGGATCTGTAGAACTGCCAGCCCTTCCTCCCCTACTGAAAAATATGCCCCTGGCTGTTCCTCTAAATATGATTTTGCAACATGATGGAGCCCCAGCATACATACTATGGTTGTTAAATAACACATTTTCTGAATGAGTGTTAAGGCAACAGCAAGATCAGGATTTAACAACTAGAGTAGGTCTAATAAATATACAACTCTAGCGCTTAAAATTCCATTGCAATAAATTTAGTTTCGAAATGACTCAGCTATTAGACTAAATTATGCACTACGCCGCCTTTCGTTGCCACCACTGCATTCACCACCTCATTACAATATTTTTTTGGTGAAAGTTAAACATAGACCAATAATACGAGTCAATTAATGACTGGTAATTACTGCAAATTTTGAGTATTGCAAATAATTAGTTTTGCCAAATATTCGGTGTCAAGCGCATTGAGTGGTAACAAAAATACCTCTCCGTAGTTTACATGTTGACGAGAGAAAAAACCATGGATTTAATATGAACTGCTAAAACAAGTTTCAAGTTCGACAACCCGGTAACTCTATCTGCATTGAAGAAATCAGTCAAACAGAGATAGCATCACTAATACTCTTAAATATATACATGTTGATTTTACTGTGAGCAAACCAGTAATGCAGAAGAGGATGCTAAC
>CALNHX010003606.1:0-145735 GCA_940337035.1 Agriotes lineatus | reverse complement strand
TCATTTCACTACATTTAATGAAAAAAAGTCATATTATTGCATTTAATTTTTTAGAGAATTTTGCAATTTTCTGTTATTATATCAAAAAACGCGCTCTAGCGGCATCACTAAGAATTAGACATATCACAGGTAAGATGGGTTTCATGGAACAATAAATGCTTTTTCCAACGAGACTAAGTTTGTTAAAATCCGTTCAGTGGTTTAGGAGTTACAGCTGTTTATTTAAAAAAACCTTGAATTACCCCCCCCCCCCCCACTTTATTTTAATAAATACGTCAAAAAGTGTTAAAGAAAAATTACTCGATTTCAGTGAAAAATCACTTTAAAGGTTTAAGTACAGTGGCTATATAAGGACAGTGTGGTCAATTTTAAAAAAGGCAGCCATTAAGAGTCGTCTCTACAACAACCAGCCACGCCCTTAGGTATTGTTCTGTGCAAGGCCTGCTAAATTGTAAGACACACGTCACCCTGCTAAATTGTGACATAAACGTCATTTTATACAGACTGGACATATGTGAAATTCGGAGATGAATTTTACAAGAATGTTAATAATATTACTTAAACAGAATTAAACGGCAAGAGACGATGTGAAACGTAAGGAATCGCTGCTAGCGATTAAAAATCCTCGTTAAAGAACAACCTAATATTAGAATATAAGTCAAGGTATTCTTTTTTATCTTCTTTATTGTATTTCTGTACATAGAAAACGAAAATTGACAACATTTTGCGTTGATCGATACAGATTACGTACAAAACCTCAAAAAAAAAATTTTTTTAATATTCATAATCAAACCGTTGTATTTATTCCACCAGTTAATTTAGAGGAATAGAATATTCAGTGTTATGTAGCACATAAATTCTCTTTAATTTGATGCAATAATCTTTGGCATTAAAACATTTATATAGTTTATTATAGCTTTTAATTTGGACTAATGCGCAATTTTCGTAAAAAGCATTTTACTTTAACTCGTTGACATTTACTTATGCAAACGAAAATTCGGCATCCGCTTACACAGAACACTGTGGAATTTTATGAGGATTATTTCATTCCACCTCATATTGGGGCTACTTTCAATAATAAAGGACTTAGAAGCAATTTTGTGTGACTATGTGTGATTTCTGAAAACGACTCTTAATGGCGGATTTTAAAACAACCAATCAGAAACAGGACCAAAATTGACCACACTGTCCTTATATAGTCACTGTAGGTTTAAGTAAGGTCACTAAATACATAAAGGTACCGCCATTCCATTCCAAGATTTTGTTCCCCCAAATTAAAAAGGACAGAACATTGTAAGAAAGTGAGAGTGAGAGTGAGACACTAATAACAGGAACCCCAAATTAAAAGAGACAAAAGATATATGTTTGCACAGTTGGCGTTACCTTTATGATTTAGTAACCTTAGGTTTAAGTAGAGTCCCTGTATATAAAAGAGTTGGGACATGTAGGGTTACTTGTTTTGGATCCACAAACCATGGAGTATCTGATGTCTGCCGATTTTAAACTTTATGCATATTTCTTTCAACTAAAATAAATGAAAGATATCTGTGCTACATCACATGGTCCTTGATTTGTGGATCCAATGGCTCAACTCTTAGTACATATAGGAACTCTAGGTTTAAGATGGCGGTTACGCCCCCTGGTGACCATTTTGGAAATCTGAAAATATTTTCCACGGTCTTCTTTTGGCCACTTTAGTCATAAAATTTTTTACCGAAAGTCTCGTTTCCGAGATACAGCACTTTGCATTCTTATCTGGCCACCCTGTACAGATAAATTGAACGGCACAAAATTCTGTACAAAACAGTACTTGGTAGTTTTTTTGTAGGACCGGTTGTATCTTTGAAAATTCGCCATGTACGTTGATCTGAAGGATAATACTATAGAAATACAGAGTTCCACAACTAATTTGACATCTGAAATGTAAAAATATACCAGGAGCTGAATCGAAGGGTCTTTTTCGTACAATATTAAGACAACAATGTTCCCAAAATAAAATAATTCAAGGAAATCGCTTGGCAGGCAGCAGCTGCATCTCTAACAGGCAGCAGCTGCATCTCTAAATTGTCATCGGTGAAAATCTTGTTCGATGAAACAATGAACGCAATGGTAAGCCAAGATAAATTTCTTGCTAATAACAGCAACAAAACAAGATTGATTTCCATGTTGGCTAAGCATTTTGAGGTTCATAATATTCATGTCAAGAAATCTGAAGATGATGCCGATGTTTTAATCATTGAAACAGCACTTGAAGAATCGCGTCAAAATAAAACTGTTGTCGAGGAAGATGTAGATCTCTTGGTACTGCTGATAGCTCGTACGCCAGTTGATGGAGAAATTTATTTTATGAAGCCAGGCAGAGGAAAAGTTCCACAAAGAATTTACTCATTCCAAAGTTACCAATATGAATTCAGTAAACATCATCTTTTATTTTTACATGCTCTCTCCGGGTGTGACAGAACGTCAGCTCTTTTTAGTAAAGATAAAACGACAGCTTTGAAGCTGTTAGAAAACCGCCAAGATTTGCAAGCTGCGGCTCAAGTTTTCACGCAAATAGATTCCAGACACAAATTGATTCCTACCAATGGGATAAAATTTTTACTGGCATTATATGGTGCTCCATTTCAAGAAGTGTCTATTGATCAATATCGCTATATGTGCTTCACGAAATTAATACGTAAAAGTAAGCCGGTGAAATTGAATTTATTACCGCCAGATAGTGTAGCTAAAGAGCACCTTTACAGAGTTTATTTTCAAATACAAAAGTGGCTGGGGAATGAATTAAACTCTATTGAGTGGGGATGGACATTGAGAAACGTATTGGAACCAAAGAAAACAATGCAAGCTCTCGCTCCAGATTTTCTTTTGCACCAGATCTTCTGTAATTGCACCAAAGGTTCTGGGCCATTGTGTGGATGTAGAAAGTTGAAGATTAAATGCTCGTCAATTTGTGGTCATTGTAACGGACAATCGTATTTAAATGCCAATGCAATTGAAGACATCTTAGAAAACCAAGTTGATGAAGGAGAGAATGAAAACCGATTAGAGACATTTTTTACGGATTATCTGGAACAACGCGACATAGAAGGAGATGAAGAAGAGGATGAATAAGATTAACATAACTCTATTTTGACTGTTTTAAGAATAGAGAGGACATTTTGACCGACTGATACCGTGGATTAGGCCTGAAAGGAGATACCACATATTAAAAAACGCTCCTCGTACTCAACCTCAAAGGTGGTGTTGAATAGGGTACTTCGTATTGGACTTATAGCTTCAACGCTATACTACGCGAAAACGGTCGGTCCTACAAAAAAACTACCCAGTACGTTTTTGCACAGAATTTTGTGACCTTCAATTTCTCTGTAGAATGTCATATACCTAGAGTCAATAGAAAAGAAGATATAAGCGAAAAACCAAATTTTTCCCATATCTGCACCATATAACTCGCGACGCTCAAGGTCAAATCAAGGGTACTTTTCGGAGGTTGTTTGTAAACATTAAATAAAGGTGTACACAAAAATTCAGCTCACTTTGAATTATTCCGATCAAGAATCCTTATTTGATTGGACTATATACGAGGGAGACTTAGCAGTGAACTTTCTGAGGATAGTGGTTAGGTATTTAGCTAATGAATAAGTAGGGGAATCTATGGTACCGACAATGGACCTGAGGAGAATGTCTTGTTTATGAATTTTGAGAAGAGGAGGCTTTGAAGCGCGAGGAATCAACCTCCGTTGAATATCAGTGGACAGATCTGAAGATTTTATGAGAGAAGTGACTTACCGTTCGATCGTGGAAGTTGGGTCACAAGAAAGTGGGGCATAAGAAGAATCTTGGAGTAAAGACTTAACCTTAGTGGTGTACTCTGTTCTATCGATAACTACCATAGCATTACTTTTATCAGTGGACAAAATTGAGATATCGGAATTGGAACGTAAGGTGTTGAGAGCATTCCTTTCGTCTTTTGTAATGTTACTTTTAGGAGGTATAGATGAGATGATCATAAACACCTGACAGTTTCGAAGCGAATAAAATCAATTGTTAGATCTTCATTTAGAATTGTTCAATACTCTTCGCTTTCTTAACTGGTCTACACACTGTTTTATTATTTTATTATTATTGGTAAAAATTAAAACCTCACACTACAAAATGCAACCTACTGGACTCGTAATGTAAACAACTATTCTGCTTTTACTATTTTACCAAGTGTCATTTTGCGAAACCATTTTCTACTTACATAACTTCTCCTTCTGTCTGATAAGTAGTTTCTTCTTTTCTATTACAGATTGATATTCTGTTAGACTCTTGTGCGCTTTTTTAATTTGGTTGTTGTCGCATCGAATGTTCTCCAGTTCAGATCGAATCGATTTATTAGAATCGCTTAGAACAATCAACTGGCATTGCAGCTCCTTCATCTCCTTTTCCTTATGTTCGAGTTTCTCCAGCAAGGCCCTGTTATCCTCAACAAGGTTATCATTGGCATACTTCTGTTCGTACAACTGATTGACATTTTTCAGCTTGGAGGAGTCTTCCAGGCCCTTCGGCACCTTTTTGGAAATCTGGTGCTTTTTTTCTTCCGCAGACTGGGACAGCTGCTTGATTGTAGCAGCTTGTTGTTTAAGCACCTGCTTAAGGTTCTCAGCTTCCTCAGATTGAGATTCCACTCTGGTGAGATTGCCACTCACAAACCTCTTCTTCAATTCCAGATATTCATTTAACAACTTGATCAACTTGCCAATCGTCTCAGATTCTGTTGCATTTTTGGCTTTAATCTCAGCCTTGATGGTGGTATATTCTTTACATAATTTTTGAACATTACTGGTGAGTTTTGATTTTTCTGCATCTAGTTCCTGAATGGTCTGGACTAACCGCTCACGCTGCTTCCTTAGTTTTCCATTTTCGCAACAAACCTTTTCGAATTCTTTGGTGATATTCTGCTCAACCCGAGTGGACACATCCAATCTTCTTCGCAGCAGATCACATTCGTTCTTCATAGACTGCAGGTGATGCATGGAAGTCTCGGAGCTCTGCTTCTCCCATTGCTGCAGCTGCTCCTGGAGGACGTCATTTTCGTTCTGCAGCTCTGATATTTTGCCCTTCAGCAGGTTCAACTTGGCAAGTTTATCATCGTCACTTCCATTTAGCTGTTGCTGTGGTTTTTCAGTCTGTTCCATTAGATCAACAATTTTGATATACTTTGAGCTGTTGTCACCCTCCAACTTTTTGAATTTCGCATGCAGATCTTTATATTTCTCTTCCCAGTCATTGACTTGTTTCTCATTCTTTGCATTTTGGGCATGTATGGAGTTGATGTCTCTGATTAGCTGCTGTATTGTTGCTTCGTATTCCGTATTTTTAAGCTTCAGGTATTCAATGTCGGTCTTCAGCTTGGTAACCAACTGTTTGTCGTTTTCGTTTGCTTGGCATCCGTTTTCGGTCTACAGCATATAAAAATTAATTAATTTAAATAAGTAGTAAAAAAATACAAAAGATTTGATTTTATTTGATTTCTTATATATATTTCTAAAAGTCCTGACTGACTGACTGACTCATCAACGCCCAGCCCAAACCCTTGGACCTAGAAAGCTGAAATTTTGCACAGAGGTTCCCTTTATGATGTATACAAGGAATAAGGAAGGATATTTCGAAATTCAACCCCTAAAGGGGTAAAATGGGGGTTCCAATTTTGTATGGAAAAATAATATTAAATAGACATTTCGACTTGAAACTTCGTAGGAGTACTCCTAAAAACAAATAAGCAAACACGTATTTCGTGATTTTCCGAAAATCAACCCCTTAGGGGGTGAAATGAAGTAAGTAAGCCTAAAAATCGATATGGGTGTCGTTATTGAGGTTTATTGGGACGTTGATTGCGAAAATGGCATTTATTTTTAAGTCCAAGACGGTGAACATGACATAAGGGAAGAAACGGGACGGGACGGGACTAGACTGGACGGAACGGGACGGACTGGACGGGGCGGAACTGAGCGGGACGGGACTGGACGGGAAGGGAAGGGACGGAACGGGACGGGACGGGGCAAAGCGGGACGGGGCGGGGCGGGGCGGGACGGACGGGACGGAAAGGGAAGGAAAAAGATGGGATAGAAGGGGAGGGGATGGGATGGAAGAGGAGGGGCGGGACGGGACGGGAAGGGACGGGACTGGACGGGAGGGAAAGGGGCGGGACGAGACGGGAAGGGTCGAGACGAGGCGGGGCGGGGCGGAACATTATTTAATACACAAATAACGAACCTCGCGCGAACGAAGTCGCGGGTAAAAGCTAGTTGTTTTATAATTTTAGTTAAATGTAACTAATTCAATAAATCTTGTTCCATTAGAAATTTCTTCTCAAAACTGCAATTCTAGGTGTCACAAAAATAAATTTTAATGTATCACTTTTGAACATGAGAGGATCACGCCTTACTATTTCAATCATGAAGGAGACCTCTTCAAAACCGTGAAAACAAAGTTCTTAAGAAGGCAGTTTTAGTAATCACTAAAATGTATTTTTGGTGACACACATATTTTATACAAGCACAAATAGCATTTATTTCAGCCACATTATCAACAAAATAAAAGGCAATTAGAAGGCCACTGTCAGATTTTTAATTTATTTTACACAATGGTAAGCTATACACAGGCTTCAAACATAATAGCACGCAAGATGTACCGGGTGGCCAATTAAGAAGGGCACTCGGCCCTATCTCGAAAAGTAATTGTCGTAAAGACTTGGGGTAAAGAAAATTGACTAAAGCGGCCAAGAGAAAATGCTGGAAATTATTTTTGAGTTTCTAGAATGGTCGCCAGGAGGCGCAATCGCATTCTTGAATTTTAAATCCCGTTTTTTGAGAAATATTCTTATATTACAGATAGCTAAAATGGACACCGTTTTAAAGCTGAAATAAATTCGATTCTTTTTTGTTAAATGCTTTTTGCTCTCTCTCTTAAGGGAAAGTGGTGGGGGGTGTCCGAACATTTTCGGAAATAAATGTCAATAACTTCAAAATGGCTGAACGGATTTTGTCAAACTTGGAGTCGTTGAAAAGGGCTTTTTGTAAGCTATCAACGCTGCCTTGAGCGGAATGATTTAGATCTCATCGGTAGAGGGCGTTTTGCGACAACACTACAAAAGAAATGGATTTTCTCAACAAAATTAAATGCAACAATATCACTTTTATTGCAACAAAAGATAGCCAAATAAGGGTCTGACACGCTAGTGAAAACCGAATTTTGATATTTCATTTCTAACCTAAAATAGCAGTAAAAGAAATTAAAACTCGAAATAATATCGCATCTTTGGGAATATTTTCAGTATACCTGCCATTATTAAATCCTAATTATCGTTCTTTTAGCAAAATATATATGAATTTATTGTTAAAATACCAACATTATATTTAAAATGTCAATAATAATTAATACTCATTCAATATGATTGACTATTCAACACTATAACATATAAGCCAATCAGATTGCAGACATTTGCTTTTTTCAACCAATAACAGCAGTATATCACTGAATATTGGGCACCATGCAAAATATTCACAAAACAATGAACGTACTCAAAAAATAAATAGTCTTGTTGCGAAGTATCGCTTAGCAACGATGTTCTGTCCTTAGTGATACCGCTAGGTTACATAACACTAAACCCCAACAAAACTGTGTGGCTTGTTTTAAAAATTTTAAAATGCTGTTTTGTAAGTATTCCGCTGGATTTAATTGAGAATGAATAATTATATTAATTGTTGGATTATTTTTCAATAAAGTTAATCGTTATGTATTAATATTGTTAAATAGTCGTCCCAAATACCACTCAAAGTGGATATATTTTTTAAAAATATTTTGCCATTTCCATAGAAATTATTTCAAATTTCACTCAACAAAATCACATTTAAATGTCACTCGCCTTCGGCTCGTGACATTTTTGATGTGATTTTGTATCGTGAAATTTAAACGCAATAATTTACATGGAAACAACAAAATATTTGTCAAAAATATATCCACTGCTTGTGGTATTACCCTTGAATATTGCCCTTCTGTCCACATGAAATTCGAAATTTTTAAAATCCAAGTGTGCTTTGGAAAACAAAATAGCAAAAATTATAATGGTGGTGTTTAAGTGTCAATCATATTAAGATTGCTGCTATTTATAGTGTATTTTGGTGGCCTTATTTGTAAAAAATGCGTTTTCCACCTGTAGAAGTGTTTGATATGTTTCGTGTTTATTTTCAAAACAATGAAAACGCAACTGTTTCTGTTAGAATCTATGCGATGGAGTATCCTGATAGACGCAATATTAAATCATATTGAATGAGTATTAATTATTATTGACATTTTAAATATAATGTTGGTATTTTAACAGTAAATTCATATATATTTTGCTAAAAGAACGATAATTAGGATTTAATAATGGCAGGTATACTGAAAATATTCCCAAAAATGCGATATGATTTCGAGTTTTAATTTCTTTTACTGCTATTTTAGGTTAGAAATGAAATATCAAAATGCGATTTTCACTAGCGTGTTAGACCCTTATTTGGCTATCTTTTGTTGCAATAAAAGTGATATCGTTGCATTTAATTTTTTTGAGAAAATAGAATATGCGACGATGTAATGGCGTTGGACAGGTGGCCATATAAGATTACAACGTGCCGCCAGAGACAAAGCATAGGTGGGACGACCCCAGAAAAGATAGGTAAGGTCTACACATTACCCTTTTGCTGTGACGTAACAATTTTCTCTCTTTATTTAACTATAAGGAACTGAACAAAACAAAAAATCTGCAGTTTTTGGTCAGGTCCGCTTTAAGTATGGCTTGTTTTATAATACTGTCAGTGTGACATTTGTCCAAAACGAGCAAGCGAGCGAGCCTAAAATCTCATTTTAAGCGTCAGAGACTTCTTCGAAGAGGATAATCGTCAGATTACATATAAACCGTTCAATAGTTATTTGCCAGATAGGAGGCCATGTTAGGGTGATGAATTTCACCCTGTAAATATGCTGTCAGTCATTAACAAAAGTTAGATTATGCTCATTTTATACAAAATGATAATTTTATGTTAATGTACAAAACGTGGTTGCCAGATTTGGTTTTGGATTTTGTGCCACTTTTATTATTGGTTAAGATAAATTTCATGAAAGACAAATTGCTGATTCTGAATACGTTTCATACTTTATAAGTAGGCATAATGGTATAATGAAAGTCGTTTTTTTATTGTAATTATAAATATTTAAATATTACAATTTATGTATTTTTTCAGTATAAATAAAGCTTTTACAAGCCACTTCAGGCCCATTGCATAACAATCTGTCTCCATTGTCCCTTATTCATGATTTTATGTCTCCAGTCTTCTATTCCTTTCCTTGCTATGTCTTCCATTACTGCCTCCTTCCACCTATTCCTTGTGCGCTCTGTCTTCCAATACTATCTTAGTAGCTCTTCCATCTGGCATTCTCCATATATGCCCAAACCATCTTAACCTTTGAGCTTTAATGAAGTCTACTATATTTGGCTCTCCATACTTCTTTTGTACCTCTTCTTGGTCTGCCACATTCATCGTCCATGTTTCACATGCGTACATAGCTGTGGGTCGAATTACAGTCTTATAAGTCGTAGTTTTGCATTTCGCGACATTTGTCTTAAGAACTTTATACTATTTAACGCGCCCGGACATCTCGATGTTGTTATTAACCTTGATTTCATTCCTTGTGTGTAATTTAAGTTTTCAGAGATTAATGTTCCTAAGAAAGTAAACTCCTTAACTCGTTCTATTCTCAAATCTTAATATTACGCCATTATTATTGATTTCTTTATTTTTTCCATTAGGTACTTCTTTGTTAAAGCTGCTGAATATTGTCCAGTGGAAGTTCAAGAATGGATTTTTTTAAATATGGCCACAGAAGAAAATCACAGGGAGTTAAGTTACAAGACCTCAGGGGCCACACTGTAGACATGTTTTGACTAATAACTCTGTTTTTGTAAAACTATCCAAGTAAACTTATGCCCCATCTTATTGAAAGTATGTAACCCTTTTGTAATTCATTGTCACGTAACTCTTCAAAAAACGACGACAAAATTTCAGTATGATATGATTGTGCATTTAGAAAACCTAAGATTTGAACTATTAAAATAAAATTTAATCGTTTTGCTGCACTCAATTACCTTAAAAAAATATAGGACCTATAACTCTTCTTTTACTAATTGCAGCTCAAACCGCGATTTTTGTGGGTGAAGCGGTTCTTCAACATAAAAATTGGGATTATCAGCGCTCCACATCCTCATACTTTGTGAATTAATATAGCCAGATAAATAGAAGTATGCCTCATCAGTAAAGAAAGTTTTCTCAAACGCATTATCGTTATTTCCTAAATTATTGATAAACCAGTTACAAAATTCCAATCTAACCGGAGGATCGTTTGGCAGCAGTTACACTTGCAACCGGTAAGGAAAATAATGCAAATTGCTTCTTAATATCCTATGAGATGTTGAATATAAAACATTTAATTGCTGTCCTAAATGGCGAACAGATACGTGTGGTTGTTCTTGCACAATTTGTCTCGCATTGTTAACTACTTCTTCAATGCGTATGTTGCAAATAGTATGTATCATTTTTAGGTCGTGAGCCAAAAGGTTTAATTTCAAAATTGTTCCGCCCCATAATATTTCTAATAGTTCTTTCAGATATCTAAAACAGTACAAAGCCGAAAATTAAAGCAACAATTAAGTTTTATGCATAAATACTTGCATCCTAAAAGTCACTAAGCCGGGCAAAGATTTCAGTTTCACCGTGGTCGGGCCTGTCGGATTTATAATGCCTGTAAGCCTTTGTAATTTGTAGTTTTGTGTCACCTTTAATGACTTTTGGCATATTTACTTTAGTACTACAATTTGTTGACAGATAGATATCTATGACGCCGATGTCCATACATATTATGCCTAGTGGCAAACAAAGTATGAAAGGACTGGCAACATTGCATGTTTAACCTCAAAATGTCAAATTAGACACTTTCGTGAGCCTCCTGTACATAACAGCTGCTTCTGACAAAGTGTCAAAAAGAGTTTCTAGGGAGTTTTAGTTTTATTAAACATAAAAACAAAATTCCATGTCTACCTACTTGGCAAATAACTATTGAACGGTTTATAGATCAAGAATGTCTTGGTTTGAATAATGTGTTTAAATGAGCATCCCTTACATTAAAGGTTAGGTATGCGTCAAATTCTTTCTAAAGTCTACTACCTGCGATCTAAATGACCTTTTTGAATTTCAATGCAATATAAAGCATACGTTTGAAACGCTATGTTTTGTTATTTCTGACGTCACAGAAAAAGGGTAATGTGTAGACTTTAGGTGATATTCGAACTGCGACAGGGAAAAATTGGGCAAAAGCCGCTCAGGACAGGAAAAATGGAGAACTTTGGGAGAGACCTTCATACAGGAGTGGATGGATAATGGTTGAACAAGAAGCTATACACAAACAGTTTTTTTGCACTTCCGGGACTAAGTTGATACTTTAGTCCCTGTAAAAAGGGACTAAAGTAGCTCATTTAATCCCTAGGGACTAAAGTAAAAAATGATACCGTAACTATGGTAAATTTATGTACCCACACACGAGGTTAGTAGGTTAGGTTTTGTTCGTCATTTAACACACACTGACACAAAACTTAACCTGCAAATCTCGAATTTGACATATACTGACAATACATTTCAGTACTGCAAACTGATTCAGGCTACCCAGGGCCTGCTGCAATTCAGTTTTTAAAAAATTGTAATTGCCAGTTTCCAAATTTTGGAAATGTTTGATGATAATGTTCCCAAAAGTGCAAAAAATAGCGTATATATCTCGAGACTAAAGTGCCTAAATCCCTTGAGTGGTTGTTGCCCTCGGGCTTCACCCTCGAGGCAACAAACTCCACTCGCGGGATTAAATGGTGCACTTTAGTTCCTCATGACATAATATACTATTACACGGAATATAAAGATGTAACACCAAATTCACACAACCAATTAATTACCGTTTATACCATTACCACTTCTGTATGAATAAATTGCTAGCAGCTAATCAGCTAATATGGTTTTCAATGCAAATATTTTTTGTTTAGTTTTGAACACATGAAGTACGTGCATTACTAGTTTTGCGTAGTAGGCTATGGCAAAATATTCAACATAACAAATGAAAAATAACTGTTTCAAATGTAATATCAAAAACAAAAATTTTTAGTTAATACTTTTAAGTTTATTATAACGGGTGTTCATAAACAGTCGTCATCCCAGTAGGTTTTGACTTCAGAAACGTATGTCGATTAAAATTGAGAAAAAATGCGCTATGACAGTACTCAATGACGTTTCATTGTGTTGCACGAATTAATCAAAGACATAACATTTTGTTTTTCAAAGCAACTGGGATGACGACTGTTTATGAACACCCGTTATTTTATGTACAGTATGTTTATAGTGGATCCTAAAACTATGGATTTCCGTATTGATTTGTGAAAATTCCCAGTTCAACTCGTATTTCTACTTGCGTGTTACATTTCATAACAAACAGTGACAGCAATTCCACATAATTGCAGTTTATTCAACGGGTCATTCAACCAATGCTGACAGCTTTGTCATGCATTTCTGTATGCAACCGTTGGTTTTACGAAATGTACGCATAATTTATAAAAGTTAACAATTATGTTTTGGTTCCTAAACACCCCGTATATTACTACATTACATTACATCTGCTTAAAATTTTAGAGAAAATTTGTCTCTTGAACTAACGCTCTATTTTGTACGGTTTCTGTAGAATTTGTAATTTTTTTAATTTTTGACAAATGCTTAAAAATTAAGAATGAATTTTTTGGCTATTTATAAGATTACTGTAAAAAAAGTTGAGTGCGAGTATCACACCAGATGTTTTCAACTATTTTATTGGAATTGCTAATTGTCAATTTAACAGTTGTAAATTCTGAAGTAGTTTTTGACCAAATTTCGAGTTACAAGCGACAGCTATGCAGAAAAACAATGTATACAACACGTATGAAAGCAACTTTCATCACTAGTTCTACAAATAACTATAAAGTTGTGTCAATATGAAACTATCACGTTAACCATTTTTAAACTATTTCTTAACACAAAAATCTTCAATAAAAACTTTATAGAAGTGCAAAAATAATATTAACTAAAGAATGTGTATGAAATAACAACAAAAACCTTAAAATTCTACAGCAATTAGAAGTGTCGATAAAACATTGATCAACTCAAAATAATAATTAGCGAAGCAAAAATACATTTTTAATGTATTATTCTAACCGAAATATGGCAAATACATCATTCAAGTGCTTATAACATCGAAAGCTATAAAGCTATTTACAATGAAAGTAGATCCAATAAAGCAGATGGAGTATTAGTTTATATCAAAGAAACTTTAAGTTTTGTATAAAATATAATCAAAATAGAAAACCATAATATACTCGAAATTAATAGCAGCTATGAAAATAAAATAATTACAATTTTTGCGTTTATCACAGCCCCAATTCCTGCACTAATGAATTTAATGAAGATTTAAATGAACTCCTTAATGGAGTAAACAGCAAATTCGGTTATTCTCTAATAATTTATCATGTTCATGGTGTTTGTTATTCCTTTAAATAAAGCATCTTCGGGGTTTAATTTTTTGTTTCATTCACATTCCAATATCTAAAAAACAGTGAAATTTACAGGTTTTAAGGAAGATATCAGAAGAGAGCTCATTAAAATGGCTTTTCAAAGCAACAAAAGTATTCAAGGTGTTACATTAAAGAAAAATCCAAAATTATTAAATTTGTAAATTTTGAGTACCCAGGGCGAATATATGCACTATTAATCGATTTTAAAAATGCGTACGATAAAATCAAACAAGATGAAGTATACAAAGCAATGAAAGAGATGGAGATCACAGAAGAGTTAATTTAGCTGGTGAGGATGACGCTAACAAACACAACAAATAAGGTCAAATATAGATGACGAGAATTTAATTAAATTTCTATGTGCTTTTGTTTATTTTAACAGCGAATTAAAGTTAACGTCAGGTTAGTGGCCTCTATAAGACCGGCCGTTAGTGTGTGCAAGTTGAAACAGTTGGCAATTCCATCCGCGAACGGCAAAGAAAAGGGAGCACAAAGGTGCCCCGCGTAAAATCAAATTAGCGAACCGCAAGGTCTGACTGTAATTAGGTATAAAATTGCAATGGAATTTCTCATTATAATTAAAACCAAATATGTTATCTAAGCATTTAATGTTCAGTGAAATTGTAGATAATTGGTTCTCTTAAGTACAATAGTTTATTGATGATTTATTAATGCTTACCTATTTTATTCAGCTAAAAATGTACTTTAGGGCAATAATGCAGTAATAGGAATGACAATTTTAATTATAAACTGCCAACTGTCAAAGTGAATTGTTGTCTAGTTTATCAGTTTGCCTTTTAGTTTAGAACTTACACAAGGTGTTATTTTGTCAGAAGTTCTTTTAAGTGTTTAGTGTTATATTTTTATCGCGATATCCAAATGTGGAAGTGGAAAGTGGAGCAGCAATTTTGGGACAATGAAGTACATATGGATATAGTAACGGAACCTTTAATTATAAGAGTGAATCAAGACAATAGCAGCGATGACAGTCAGGGCCGTAACTAGGTATAGGCAGAGTAGGCCCCTGCCTACAGGCGCAAGCGACCAGGGGCGCCAAAATGGCAGTGGGAAAAAAAGTTTCTTTCATACTAATGAAACGAAAACAAATCAAGGAGTGGTCAATTTTACGGACAAATTAATTTGTAATATTAAAGATTTTACCGTAAATAATGCTAATTATAATCATGGGAATTGCTCTCAATCTGGTCGACACATTACATTCCATGCTAACGATCATTTTCTAAATTATAACAAATTACGAAGTTTCTAAAGTCAATTATATGTCAAGACAGAGTGTCTCACACAGGCTTAATATCAATAGACAGACCCTTTACAAATTACCTCATTTGAACAATATATTAAAAAAATTGCAACAAAAAAGGAAGAAAAACTTGTAGCTAAAATAAATACCCATAAATTAAACTTTTAAGGTTAGGTGACAGGTACAAAAAGTACCTTTATCTACGACCACTACTAAAAGTAGGCCTTTTAGCACTAGCTTGTTTCACTAAAAGTGACGTTTTATAGTTTAGCGTGGTTAAAGAAATTAGCATTTACTTTAAGCGCATCTGTGGTATAAAGTGAATTGAGATTATAAAACTACAATTTCGAACTGGAAGTGAAGTTGTAAAGTTATTGTAGTTACTTCTTGCGCTACAGGTAAAGTTTTTTTTTTTAAATTGAAATCCCAATATATTTACAATCTGCACAAGTGCATTTAGTAAATTATGTAATATATTATTTGGACATGTAGAAGTATCCCCAGTAGGATGTTCCTGTAACAGTAGTCAACTTGGTGAGTTTTGAATTTTTGGGTAGAAATGAAACTTAAAAACTGTATCTTAAAACTAAAATAAAATTAAAACAAGATTTAATATTGTTTAAGTAGGGAATCTAGTGGGCAAATCGTTTGGCATATATTTTTGGAGTCTACGATTGCGATTTCGTGGAACTATAAGGTCCATTACTAAAGTGTTGGGGGTGTGCACTAAGACGGTCACTGTAATTAGCACTGAAACGACTGACTTCTTCTTTCACTGAAGGGATATGAAGATCGTTACGGATAGCCGCGTTGGACACGAACCAGGGCGCGTTCACAATCATGCGCAGCACTTTGGATTGGAAGCGTTCTAGGATTTCTAGGTTTGAGTTGGCAGATGTACCCCAGAGTTGAATACCATAGCTCCATACGGGTTTGAGAATTACCTTGTATAATAGCAGTTTATTGCTTAGTGATAACTTGGAGTTATGTCCCAGTAGCCAGTACATCTTGGATAAAATTAATCCCAGCTGCTTGCGCTTACTGAAAATATGCTTGCGCCATGTTAGCCTTCTGTCAAGATGTAACCCAAGGTACTTTACTTCTTCTTTTTGCGGTAAAGGATTGTTCTTTATCTGAACCGGGGGGCACGTACCTCTGCGCAGGGTAAAGGTTACTTAAGTAGACTTGGGACTCGTTTATTTTAATTCTCCAGCTTGTTAACCATTTGTCAATTGCAGTTAGGTTGGCTTGTAGTTTTTGGGAAGCTGCGATTGGGTCTCTGTCAGTGGCCAGAACCGCGGTGTCATCCGCAAGTGTAGCTGTGGTGATTTCTGGTATTGTCGGAAGGTCTGCTGTGTATAAGAGGTAGAGCAGTGGGCCAAGAAGATTGCCTTGGGGTACACCAGCGTTGATCGGAAAGAGCTTTGTGGTTGCAGTTTCGTATTTAACCAGAAAGTACCGATCAAGGAGGTAGGATTGCAGGATTAGGAAGTAGTTTAGGGGGGCCAGGTAGAGTGTTTTTGAAATAATTAAAGCATTATGTAATGAATACAGTCAGATATGGAGTATTAATAATTACCTTTCGTAACTGACCTTGACAGTACTGGCTTCGCAAACATTCGCCTGCACGCCAAGGCCTACTGTTTATTATGACATAAATTAGAAGTGCCGTAGATGCAAACCTTTGTTAAATTGATATTTATGGATTAATAACAGTCAAATTAAGGTCGTAGATAAAATATTGTATGCAACGCGTGCTAAAAGTCAATTTTTTGCACTTGTTGCATAAATTAAAACTTTTAAATTACAATAAATTGTTGAATTTAGTTTTGAATATCTACCTATTTGTTTTCAATATACATCATACATACTGAAATAAATGCAGAAGTCACTAAAATAAGTATTTTATGTCACTTCTATCGTTAGTGTACTGAGGGGCGCAAAAATGTTGGCTTGCCTACAGTAACATTTTGCTTAGTTACGGCCCTGATGACAGTGACCTTGGCTTTACTCATGTGTCAGAAAACGAAGATAGTATCTGAGGGAACTTTTTTATTTTATTTTTGTAACTGATTAATGATCGCGTATCACATTTACCGAGTTTAATATTACAAAACAAATATCAAGCAGACCGCTAAAACCTTCAAAAGCGGCGTTGCCAAGCTAGAAAAATCTCCCCAGGGACCAATATAAATAAGTAAACCAAGTAAAAGTGCAATAGAAAGAAAAAGCAGTGTAGGATCGATAGAAGAATACATTGCCAAAAGAAAAAGGAGCGAAGAAGAAAAACAAAACACAAAATCTGAAGAGCTAGAAGGATTCAAAAGGAGCAAAGCAACTATAGGAACCCCACCCACAGCAAATGAAACAGAGAACGTAGAGGGAACTGAAAATAAGGAAAGCATGGAGAAGGTAGAAAAATTGATTGAGTTATTAACCACACAAATGGCAGACATCAAAGAAGACACATGATGCACAAGACAAGAAATGACAGGGGTAAAAAACCAAATAAAGAAATATGGGGAGGAAATAAGAATTCTCAAAAAATAATACTTAAAAAAAGAAGTAGAGTGGGAAACTGAGAAGAAACAGATGAGAGAAGAAATGGGCAAGCTTAAGAAAAAACTACAGTCACAAGAAAGAAACGGCAAAAAGAACAACATCGTAATCAAAGGAGCCCAATTGGGAAATGAAAATTTAAAGGATTCAGTAAAAGAATTTATAGCGAGAGAAATAGGAACCAGTATCACCGTAGAAGAAGCATATAAAGTGGGAAAACAAGAACAAAAAGTCGTAGTAGTTAAACTAAGCAACTTTTACCAAAAAAGGGAAATCCTTAAACAAAAGCACAAACTAGGAACAAAGCAAATATATATAGACAGCGACCTAACCCTTGAACAACAAAAGATACAAGCATCAATAAGGAAAACGACAAAAGAAGAAAAAAGTAAAGGTAAAAATGTGCACATAGGATACCGAAAACTGGAAATCAATGGAACTAAGTATGAATGGAATGATGAAAATGATAAGTCTACAGGTATAAAAAAACTAGAAAAGGAAAAACAGGACGGATTAGCGGTGACAAACGCAGATTTCACAAAGGACACGAATACGGAAAAAATAAACATTATACAAATACGAGTACAAGATCAAAAGAAAAAAAAATCATAATACAAAAAACAAACTACATAATACAGGAAAGCAGAATGAAGGCACACAAGCACGAACACATAACGCAACAACGATTAAACAAATAAAAAACAAAATAAAACAAGGTGACCTGTTCATAGCTTCATGCGATGTCCTTGGAACAAACTCCGAGGGGGCCCTGAAGAACATAATAAGAGAATTAGAAACATATAAAATAGATATAGCAAATACTACAAGAAACAAAACAGAACGGTAACCAAATAATGACCGTGGGAAATTACGTATTCTTTAACAGTGGCGACGATGACAGAAGATTAGGCACAGCATGTTGTATAAAAGCAAACCTAAAACGTACCGTAATAGATTTTAAACCACTGAATAACAGAATGTGCTATACCGGGTTCTGACTTGCGCGACGCACCATAGGAATTTGCATAGTAAATTCTTTATGTTCAATTCTTTGCTCCCCTAATTATTTTAGAGCTAAAGTGTAACTACATTTTTTGTAGAGAAAAAAATACTGCATGCATTCATACTGTTGCTAACAATTTTTCATTTTTTGGTCTAAGTTATGAACCTCATTATTGCACCTACAATTATTTAATAACGTGCCTGTAGTTTTAAATTTAATGTATCAGTCTATTAATGGTTGTACTGTTTGGAATTTTCCGATACCGATATTTAACAATAAACAAGGAGCTTACTTAACGAACGTCCACCATAAAACCATTTTTGTTATGGACAAGGTCCATGTACTTTAGAGACATTAAGCAGAAAATAATTAATAATGAATTATTATAAATGGCCAACAAACCAACAACACATATTACCGCCCCGCACGCACTTGCTTTAGCATTGGCTGTTAAAATAATTCCATGGCATCACGGATTTTTGTAAAAATGCTAGTTTGATTTTTTGCATTCCTTCGGTTCCGGAAAATGAAAAATTGTTAGCAACAGTATGAATGGATGCAGTATTTTTTCTCTACAAAAAATATATGTACAATTTAGCTCTAAAATAATTAGGTGAGCAAATAATTAAATATAAGGAATTTACTATGCAAATCCCTATGGTTCGTCGCGCAAGTCAGCACCCGGTATAAGGATGAAGGGAAAGTATAGGAAGATAAGCTTACTGAACATACATGCACACACAGAAAAAAAAGATGATGAATTCAAAAATGAAATATATAACTTATTAGAAACAACTTACGAAGAGATACCCAAATACGACCTGAAAATAGTATGTGGAGACTTCAATGCAAAGATAGGAAAGGAAGAAATATACAAACCAGTTATCGAGATCCACAGTCTACATCAAATAACCAACAACAGTGGGAAAAAATTAATTGACTTTGCAGCAGCTAGAGGGCTACAAATACAGAGTACATACTTTAAATACAAAAACATACATAAAAGAACATGGGTAAGTCCGGACAAAAAAACTGTAAACCAGATAGACCACGTCTTGATAGAAAGTAAACACGCTACGTGCGTAAAAAAATATTAGAAGCTATAGAGGAGCAGACATGAACTCAGACCATTTTATGATCAAAATCCATATCAAACAAGAAATCCCAAAAGAAATCAATCCAACAAAGAAAACAATAAGAATTAACAATGGAGCTCTAGAAGAAGAAATAAGAAAAAAATATGAGGGGGAAATAAAAAACCGATTATCGGAAATGGAAAGAATAAATAATGCAGATGATAAATGGGAGAAAATCAAAGAGATTATGAAACAAACAGCATACCACATGCTAGAAAGAAAAGAAATAATAGCGAAAAAAGAATGGTACGACAAAGAATATGAACTAGCAGTGGAGGAAAAAAAGAAGGCAAGATTAGAACTATTAGCAAATGAAACAACAGAGACTAAAGAAAAATACGAAGAAAAGAAAAGTTAAATCCATATGCAGCAACAAAAAAAAAGGCAAAATCAAGAAGAGAAGATACAGAAAATAGAAGAATACCACAATACTAAAGCAGTAAGGAATTTCTACAAAGACATTAAAGCAGTTAAAACAGGATACCAAACCACCACGAAGTTCTGCTTACACAAAAAAGGAAACCTTATAAAAGGACAAAAAGAAATGATACAAAGATGGGCAGAACATTTTAGCGAAAACCTTAATAGTGAAGATAATGAAGAAGGCAAAGAAGAAGAGATGATACTGAGAAATCCAGAAGCAAACCTTGAACCACCAACTAAGAAATAGTGAATAGGATTAAAAACAATAAAAGTCCAGGTGTCAGCAATATACAAGCCGAATTAGTTAAATATGGAGGAAACACACTACACACAGAGATACATGAATTAATAAAAGAAATTTGGAATAACTACAAGATGCCACGAGAATGGCAGGTTGCGGTGGTATGCCTAATATATAAGAAAGGCAACAAACACGACTGCAATAACAATACGGCAATTGCATTGCAAGGAGTAGTAGTGTACAAAGTACTGGCAAAAGCAATAGAAAGAAAACTGAAACAACAAGCAGAACTGATGATTGGAGAATACCAATGCGGCTTTAGGCAGGGCAGATCCGTGATAGATCACATATTTACATTAAAACAAATACAAGAAAAATTCAACGGAAAAACCGTCAGGTACATAAGATATTCATCGACTTCAAAGGTGCATACGACAACGTAAAGCGACCATCATTGTATAAAATAATGACAGAACTAGGAATCTCAAAACAAATGATTAAATTAATAAAAATTACTCTCGAAAGAACGAAAACTTAGTGTGTATCAAAGGCAACAGATCCAAAAAGTTTGCAACAAACCTGGGGCTACGTCAAGGAGACCCACTATCAACACTCCTTTTTAACATAATACTTGAGAAAATAGTAAGAGAAAGTAAAATCAACAGACAAGGAACTATATTCAGAAACTCACACCAATGCCTAGCTTACGCAGACGACGTCACCATATTATCAAGAACACAACAAGAATTAAAAATGATAGTAAGAAAATTCCTACATGAAGCAAGAACACTCGGTCTAGAAATCAACCCACAAAAAAACAAAATATATGGTGATGTCCAGAAATAAAAGCAGAATAAACAGCAACTTAATAATAAATAATGAACAAGGCGGACAATACAACCTCTACAAAGTACAGAACATCAAATTCCTGGGAACAGAAATAATGGAAAATGGGAACAAAGACATAGAAATAGAGAAGAGATTAATGGCAGGAAACCGCAGTGCAGGAGCATTACAAATGGTGTTTAGTGCAAAAAATGTGTCGAGAAAAACAAAAACAAACATATAAGACAATAGTGAGACCAAGTGCAATTTACGCATGTGAAACATGGACATTAACGAAAAGGACTCGGGACAAATTGGAAATCTGGGAACGAAAAATTCTGCACAGAATATATAGAGGAAAAAAAGAGGCTGGCCAATGGAAACGAAGAACTAATCAGGAAATACTAGACATGTACAACGAACCAAACATATTGACAATAGTACGTAGACAACGGCTCAGGTGGATTGGTCGCATAGCACGGATGGATGATAACAGGACAACAAAAAAAGCATATATGGAAGAACCGGAAGGAACACGCAGAAGAAGAAGGCCAAAAAGAAAATGGATGGAAAGAATGTGTAGAAGCCGATTTACTAGCCATAGAAGCGGAAGACTGGAAAAATATAGCACAGAATAGGAAGCAATGGAAAGCAATGGTTACCCAAGCAATGGGCCTCTAAGGCCTGTAACGCTGTATAATAAATAATAACTGATTAATTAAACGTTGTGCATTATTAACTAAGCCTCGATACAGTCTAGAATTTCAGACGTCTTCCATTGTTTATGCATTTAAAAGCATTTAAAAACCCGTACTTTTTATTTTTAATATACTTTATCAATAATTTAATCTACAATAGTTCTTGCAAATAAAACAATTGGACCAACATTATTTGCAGAAGCCTATATAAAAATAGTAGAGTTTAAAGACGCAAGGGTCAAGTGTAAACTTATTTAGCGTCAGCTTTTTAGGGTTAATGTATAGCAGTGACGCACCAGCGAATAGTGGTCTTGGAAGCAGCTGAGGTACACGATATGATGCGATTGCACCCGAGAGCTGGCTGCGTGAAATTTATAAGGTTACGATGCGGGAGCTGTATATATATTGATATCAGAAAGTGCCAAAGAACAGTATAAAAGAACTGTAAAAAGAAAAACATTTTAAACAGAACAACAGCATGCAGTTCAATGTAATATACATAGATACCTAATTAATATTATTTCATTTACTTTTCAATAATTTTATTTTCCAAAACCCAACGTGACAGAATAAATTTGTTTTTATTACTATTATTAGAACTATAAAAGAAACGAAAATTGTACATAGTTTCTAAAGAAAAATAAATATTTGTTGTCTAGTGGTATCATTTTTATGGTGTTTGTTATCCCTTTTAGTACAGTCAAAATAGTGTAAAAATACCATTGACCTGGGAAAAATTGCAACACAAATGATTCTTTTTGCATTATACTCTGAAAAGTGTGTATTTTAACATACTCAAAATCCCCATTAATCCCGGCCCGGGAAATCAGTCAAAATCCAAGATGGCGGCTGAATTTTCCGATTTTTGCCTTATTTCTCTATTTTGCCGCATTTATTGCCGTAAAAAAGATAATGTGCACTTAAAATAGATACTTATTATGTACTGAAGCTTGCCATTTACATCATACTTTTGAATTACTTTCATATGTATTGTTATACAGTGTCCGCCAAAAAATCGGCATATGGAAAAAAAATTCTTTTTGATTTTTCAAAACCACTTTTTAGGTCAATAATTTGTGCTTCTCTAAAAACCTATTTAGCCTCTATCATATATACCGAGTGATTTTTACTTATTGAGAAAATGGAGTTTTTTGAAATTGTCAAAATCCAAAAATTTCCCTTTTTCGTAAATTAAATAAGATTTCAATGAGATTTTTTTAGAGTGTGTTATTTTTAGCTAACTGAGCAATCTCAAGGCCAGAAAACACCTATTTTTTTTAACTTTAGCTAAAAATTCATTTTTCAATTTTTTAAATATTTTAAAAATTTCACATTTCTGCCAAGACTTAATATTAAAATTCAATTTTTTTTATGTGAAGACATTAAAGATTTATAATTGGAGTGGAAGCATCATGGTTCTTCCACCTCCTGGAAAATTTAAGGTTTATCCATCAGCTGGCAAAGTAATGGCTTCTGTTTTTTGGGATGCCCAGGGAGTAATTCTAATTGATTTCTTACAAAAAGGGGCTACAATAACAGGCAACTATTATACAAATTTAATATCAAAATTGCGCGAAGCTATAAAGGAAAAACGTCGTGGCAAATTGAAACGCGGTGTTCTGTATAACCAGGATAATGCACCGAGCCACATTCCTGTGTTGCTATGGCTGCCATAGCCAATGCAGGCTTTGAACTACTTGAACATCAGCCATATTCTCCAGATCTCGTCCCTAGCGATTACAGAGTGTTCGCCAAACTCAAGGAATAGCTTCGGGGGAAGAAATTTTCATGCAATAATGAAGTACCAGATGATGTAAATCAGTGGTTTGCAAAGATTGAACAATCCTTCTTCCAGGAAGCCGTTACAATGCTGGAGCATCGGTGGGATAAATGTATTAGGCTTAAAGGAGATTACGTAGAAAAATAAGGTGATATAAATTTTAATTTTGTAACCGGAAGTTGGTCGGGGACGGAGCATAGGGATCACCCCTCATACATTGCAATTACGTTTTCTTGTTCTTGTAAGTCTGATGTGTAATAAAAGTTCATGTGATGTGTAATACACAATACATGTAATTATTTTATTTATATAAGAACTGCCTGTATATTAATGACAAACATGGCAAATTCAGCTGCCGTCTACGACTTTGACTGATTTCCTGGGCCGGGATTAATGGGGATTTTGAGTTGATGTAAATGGCATGCTTCAGTACATCATAAGTACCTATTTTGAGTGTGCACTATCTTTTTTACGGCAATAAATGCAGCAAAATAGAGAAAAAGGCAAACAATGGGGATTTTGAGTATGTTAAAATACACACTTTTCACAGTATAATGCAAAAAAATCATTTGTGTTGCAATATTTCCCAGGTCAAAATTTATTTTGACTGTACTATTTAAATAAGGCACCTTCGGGGGTTTAATTTTTTGTTTCATTCACATTCTAATATCTAAAAAACAGTCAAATTTACAGGTTTTAAGTAAGATATCAGAAGAGAGCTCATTAAAATGGCTTTTCAAAGCTTCAAAAATATACAAGGTAATATACATTAAACAAAAATCCAAAATTATTAAATTTGTAAATTTTGAGTACCCAGGGCCACTATTTTACACTCAAAATGCAATTCACAAAAATCATAATTTTGAAATATTTTTATAGTACTTAAAATTGGGCTGAAATAAATAAATCTGAGATTATCAAACACAAAAAATACTTTGTTGCTCATTAATTTAACATTAAAAATTACGAATTTGATGTTAACGATATTCTGATGCTGCAATGATAAAAACTATTCAAAAATTAATTTACCTGAACAATTTCCTGCTCAAGGGAATCGTGGGGCAACGAGAGATTGAGCATCTGCAATTTCCAATACGTTTCATCTTCACTGCTGTCGAGACCACTGGCACGAGGGCTGCTACAGAAAGGACTTCTATTTTGGAGATCTGCACCAGAGTGTTGTACAACATGGAAAGTAGACAATGAACCGTCTGCATTTCCATTTTGAACAGAGGCTGACAGCAGCGTGTCCCTTTTAGCCAAACCATTGTGTACTATGAGATTAAGGTTATTATCATACGTTTGCCTGGTCATATTACAAAAGGGTTTGCTCGGAGAATGCTGCAGACATTGATCGTCATCCTTGCCTGACCCAACTAAGCGATACTGGCTGAAAAAGCTTAAATCCTTCTTATGGGGTGCCTCTCGATTTGGCACTCGAGGTGGCTGATCACGAACTACAGAGTGCAAGGTTTCATCTACGAGAGCTTCTCCCCTCAATTTCTGGTTCTCCGGCTTGCTAGTGACGTGCACCAACTCCACATTTCTCTCGCACTTAACAAATGCTGATCTGTCATCACTATCCACTGATCTCTTACACAGCCTCGAAGAAGTTATAGGGGAGCTATTTAGGGGTGGACTAACAGGGTTTGCAAGATTGGCCAATAGCTTGGGACCGTTAAAAACAAATCCCTCACGTGGTGCGAGAGACAAAGATCGCCTGCGTAACACTATGGTGTTGTCACAAGTGTTTATAGAATGTCTGCGAGTGTTCAAAATGGTAGGGTGTTTGAAAGTACCTGAACTGTCGGCACTGACATAGTCGCTACAGAAGCTGAGAGGGGACTTGGATTGGTTGGAAAAAGAGGTTCGCAGCATGCGTTCGCGAAACCACTGCTGCAGCTTGACGTTCTCTGCCTGCAAGCGTTCGTTGACGATGGAGTAGTGAGTGATAATCTGCTGCTGCTCAATCGCCTTGCTCTTCAACTGATTATTGGCTTCCTGTAACGACACAATGATGTGCTCCTTACAGTTAATGTCGAACTGCAGTTGTTTGTTGGTGTCTTCAAGCCTCTGTTTCTGAAAATTAGACATATTGATTCATGACTGTATTTAAGTATAAATTATTATTACGCCTTTAATATATGCAAAATATAATTTAGAAAATATATGTACAATTTAATTGTAAACCGGTAATCAAGCACATGCCTCTCCAAAACCTTTTCTACATGTAAATACTCAATTAATATAAAGGGCTATTCTTATTAAAGACAGGATAAGATCTACCAAAATCAGTAGATGGTGTCAAATTGAAGATATAAGATAATACACCAGATCAACAAAGGAGGAGTGAAATAGCTACGTAGCCATAATAGGAAATGCACAATTTATAATGACAAGCTTCATTTTGCAAGACTAAAAGTTTGATTGACCAGATTCATAGCCCTCAGCATTGGAAGAAAATGAAAATTGAAAAAGTAACAGGAATATACTTATACTATATGAAGAAGAACAATAATTATATGATTGGACTTTCTCTGGCTGCTCAATATGGGTGATGTACATAAAAGTATGACTGCAAATAGAAAGTCGTACAGTGTATAAAAAAAACACACTTTCGATATTTTCCAATTTTCCGGCTTTCCCTTGAGATTTTTCCAAATTTTCTTTTTTGCTAAACCACCTCGGGAGTAAGATGAACAAAACAAAAAAAATCATCCAAATCGGTCAAATCGTTCTCGTGTTTTTGCGTTACTAACACATGGCAATTGATTTTTATATACAGGGTGTTTCATTAATAATTGGAAATATTTTAACTGTAGAATCCTGGGCTCAAAATATTAATATTTAACCCAAATCACTTAGATAAAATGTGGCTCGTTACTGAGATATAGGGTGTTCCATTTAAAAATTTAAAAATGATTTTTCCCCATTACTTTAAAACTATTTGACGTATCCGTATCATATTTGGCAGGAAGTTTAGACACTGTAAACCATGCTAAATTGTGTTAAATAAACGTTTCTGACTACTACCAGAGGCGTACCACAGGGGCAAGTGAGTGGTTGACCCTTCCCAAATTCTACGCCACTGGCGGAATTGCCATTTTAGCACAATTTTTCGACTCTCCAATACTTTCTATGTAAATAACATAGTCTTTCTTCGTCACGATAACGTCATTATTTTTCGAGATATTTAAATTTAAACAAAGCGGAACAGTTATTTTGATTTTAATGTGTATTATGTTGGTGTTTTATGTCATAAGATTGCATTTATTACGCAAATGAAACTTTAATCCGTATTAAAAAAATATATAATGTTATTTATTGAAATTTATTGAAACGAATACATGGATACATTTTTTTTATGTTGAATGCATCTATGTATTAGTTTCAAGAAATTTCAATAAATAACATTATCTTTTTTTGTTAATACGGATTAAAGTTTCATTTGCGTAATAAATGCAATCTTATGACAAAAAACACCGACATAATTAATACACATTAAAATCAAAATAACTGTTCAGCTTTATGTTTAACTTTAAATATCTCGAAAAATAATGACGTTATCGTGACGAAGGAAGAGTATGTTATTTACATAGAAAGTATTGGAGAATCGAAAAATTGTGTTAAAATGGCAATTCCGCCAGTGGCGTAGAATTTGGGAAGGGTCAACCACCCACTTGCCCCTGTGGTACGCCTCTGGTAGTAGCCAGAAACGTTTATTTAACATAATTTAGCATGGTTTACAGTGTCTAAACTTCATGCCAAATATGATACGGATACGTCAAATAGTTTTAAAGTAATGGGGAAAAATCATTTTTAAATTTTTAAATAAAACACCCTATATCTCAGTAACAAGCCACATTTTATCTAAGTGATTTGGGTTAAATATTAGGGATGCACCGATACCGATACTCGCTATCGGCATATCGGCCATATCGGCCGAAATAGGGATATATCGGTATCGGTCATATCGGCCTTCCTTTTTGCCGATATATCGGCAAAAGTGAATTTCCTTTCAATATTTAATATTTTAGTATTTATTATAAGAAATGAACAATAAAATGTAAATAATCATTGTGGAGTATAAAATATAACTACTATCTAATATTGAAAATTCATTTTTTGTAAATTATTATGTAAAAACATTAGGCTCTCCATCCAGTGTGTTGCACCATGCAGCGAAATATCTTCCAGCTTCTGGAATGCACTGCATCAGCAAAAAAGAAAAAGGTAAAGGTTCAGGGTCATTTAAATTCCCCCAGCTGGGGGCCCCTTGCGTCCCTCTTCAGCCAATAACGGGAATATTTCAGAAAGGGTGGAGAATGCAAGAGAGGTGGAGAAGTACTGCCCCGACATTCGCTTCAGAGAAGGTACTCTGTTGACTCAGGAAAACCACCTAAAAACCTGAATCAAAGAAGGCGGCCAAGGGAATCGAACCCACGACCTCTCAAATACTAAGCAGACGTGGTAACCACTAGTCCACAGAGCTCGGTCCATCAGCAAAAACATTCGATCAGGCCATGCCATTTCAAGGTCTTACATCATCAGAAATTGTTAACAATACTAACTAATAGGTCAAGAAAAAAAATTACTGTTAAATTGCGTTATTAAAACGGAATGACAAGAAGACACCTCCATAAGCAAACCTAAGCTAGAGTTCGTATTTAGGGGATTACCCCGCCCGAATCAAGCAAGCAGCGGCGCACACGTGCTTGCATGTAGTCAAAAAGTAGTGGAGACGTGGAGAGAGCAATGACAATATATCGGCCGATATATCGGCCTCGATTATATCGGTATCGGTCGATATATCGGTATCGGCCAAAAAACCCGTATCGGTGCATCCCTATTAAATATTAATATTTTAAGCCCAGAATTCTACAGTTAAAATATTTCCAATTATTAATGAAACACCCTGTATATAGATTTTTGAAATATGCGGGTAAAGATAAATGTGAATAAAAGTTAACTCCAAGATCACTGATGTCGTCACATATCTTCACATTAACAGCAGTGATTTTATATTGGAATGGAGTTATATTATAGTTATTTACTATACAATTGGGATAAGAGCATCATTAATATACTGCAGTGTCTCCCTTGTTATTTGTAGGCGACAAAATAAATAATTTAATTAGGTCAAATCACCACAATGCTCAGGGTATTTTTATTGTGCAAACTTTGCCTGTCAGTATTTTAGGCTAATCAAAATGAAATGTATTTATTATACGTTAATAAAATATATTTTATATTTTATTGAATTGCAATATTCTGGGCTAGCTCCGGCAAGAACACAAAACTAATTCTCTCAGGTTGGGTTCAAATCTAAGTTTTATTTGAAATTTTGTTTAGATTATTTGACTCAGCGTACCTAATATACGCAATTTATTTAGTACAACTGCTCTACTAGTTTTGGTTACTCATAACCACACAAACTTGACTTTGAACACAGAAAGTCGTTAGTGCATATAGCGTGTATTTTAAGATTCAAAAGTGAAAATTTGTGCAAGAAACCATAAGGTAAATTGAATTGAAACTCCCACCTAGCAACAAATAACTTGCTTTTGTTGTAAAACGACGCCAGCTGCTCTTTGGTTCCACTTCCTGTGATCGCTTCAATTTTCTGACAAAACCACAATTTCTACTGACGCCATTCAAATTACTCAAACTGAGACGAATCTGGACGCTTGGGAATACGATAGACCTCTTCCTCAAGGTGTAATCTAGCAGTTCACTAGCTTTCCCGGCTCCCAAACACTCAAAACATGCCAACTCCTACCTTTCAAATCTGGCCGATTTTCACTTCGGAACTGGTGCAAGATGACGCTGAGGTCCTAACTCGCTTGAAGTCGCCTCCCTGGCAGCAAATGCTGTTCTGCAATGCTCGTACACACCTCCCTGGGCCTTTGGGAGTTGCAAAACCTAGCTTCTGCAGTTCAAATGGAACGGTGTCGTAGTTTGAAATTCTCAGGTGCCCGCTGCCGTTGTTCAGACAAAGTTGGTTTGGTAAATTTACAATTTTTATGTCATAGAACGTTCTGCAAACACTACCACAGATGCCTGATAACTAGTATAATATATCTAGTAGTAAACTTTACAGACTTGGCAAACACTTTTTATTATATAAAAACATTAAATTTGCCGGAGCACAATTTTGCCCAAACTTGTCAATTTACAGCAATTTTCTTCTTTTTTTTGACAAAACAGCATCGTGTTGCTTAGTAACCGCGATCTGTAATTGTTTATAGGAAATTAGTTTTAGTTACAATTTTACATCAAGGAATAAAATTTGATAACATGTTTCTTGAATCTACAATTGTCTTTATTTCTTATACCTAAAAATTGTACTTTCTCGTCACATAAAACGTTTTTATAATCACTGCTCTGCTATAATCACTTAGTTTTTAAAATGCACCGACACTTGAGTTCAATTTTAAACATGTCGCAGGATTTTCTTCAATTCGGTTGCTCTCGTTCTCTATTCTCTTTGCGAATTTTATCTTATCTTGCTTCGATTTCCATCTACCTTTCAGCTTGCTTGCTTTTCACTGGCCTCTACTTTTATTAATAACTCTACGCTCATATTATGCACATAACCAACCCTTTGTATTATTTACTTTCATTTGGTCCGGCTTCAATTATTATGCTCAAACCTATTATATTACTTATATTATATTAGCCATCTTAAATCTTTTTGTTACTCAAACTTCAAATTAAATCCCTCTGAAACCTGCTTTTCTTATGCTAGCCTTTATCCCTCTAATTATGCTTCTTGCATCTCATTTCCAATGCATTTAATAACTTCAACTACTGTTTAAATTGCAATTAAATAAAATATTTCAACTCTGTGCTTTAATTGACTTTATTCAATATTTCTCACTGCATACAGAGCTAAATTGTGAGCTTAAAACCATCTCAATACATGTGTGTAAGCACAAAAGTATATTAATGATGCATTATCACACATGTATTGTACAAAATTTTATCTACGACTGCCTAAAATTGAGAAAAGTGCATTAAGAGAAATGTCAGATCTGTCATTTTCAAAAATATTTTAGTAGGCAAATGTCATTATGCCATTTATTTGACACTATTTCAGTTAGGTAATCAAGCCATTACACCACTCAGCTAGGTAATGGCTTCATTACCTAATTAAGTGGTATAATGAACTTCATTACCTAACGGAAATAGTATCAAACGAGTGACGTAATAAGTTACTTATCCCACTGGAGTAGAGAGCTGAACCTCAAGAAGTGAAAATTTAAATCCAAAATTTCGTAGCGTATTACACTCGCATTTCCTGAAAACTTTTTGGATTAATACGAATGTCAGAAATTTTATTGCGGCTCTAGCTGTAGTGGAAGATTTGTTGATTTGGTAAATTTATCATTCACCAACTTTTTGTATAACTGTTGTGGGATATTAATTATTCACATTTTAATTTAAAAAAACACTAGACGTACTTTCATTAAAATTAGCAGTAAAATTTGCAGGCGAATTTCGTTTTATGGCTGTCAGTATCAGCGTTGAAACTTATTAAAATAAAAAAATGAAATAGTTATGTGTACAACTAGTTTCGAAAGTCATACTTGTTTTCATGAGTTTGCTTTGATTAACGCAAGCAAATGAGTCTGTTTGCGATTGCAGAAAAGCAGAAAAAATATTTTCCGATTTTGTTAATTAGGTTCTCAAAATTGATTAATTTTATGCGTACATTGCATTTCCAAGCTTATTTTTGAATATTTCTTAATGATTTTTAAACTAGTGGAAAGGTTATTATTTTTATATTCCGATTATGTCAAATTAATTTCTAAATTATTTCTAACCAATGCTACATAAATTGTTTAAACAAAGCGGACATACGTAAACTACAGCGGCTGAATCCTCATAAGCATGTAATAGCCAGCGTCTTCGAAAAGTATGTAAACTGCAGCGGGTTCATGTTAATCATCCTCAACAGAGATGTGTAGAACGACTAATGCATGCGAGTCGTTCCACTTTCATTTCAATAAAAACTTCGGCACTTCTCATCCGAATCTGAACATCTTTGTTCAAACTCTCTTGGAGTATCAAACAGAAACTTACGTAAAAATGAGGAGCATCGACTGCAAGAAAAGAGTGAACCGTGAAACGTTGAAAAAACAACAATTTTTAGAAGTTCGTTTGTCCACTTACAAAAACGGATCTATTAAGTAGACCGAGTTTCATGCAGCAAGTATGCCATCACTTTGGCGATGTCGTGATTCACAAGAAGTAATTTCATTTGGTGAAAAAAAAAATCGAAAACAGAAATACTTGCATCTTATTTGTCTAAAGAAAGTGGAAATAAGCTTTTCCAGCATTTTTAAACACGCCGAATATATATTTAATATGTATATTTTTCGTCAGTCCTAAGCCTGAATAAGGTGTGAGGGGAATTGATGTGATTAGTTGTCAAAGTTAATTTTATGATCCCGCTGCAGTTTCCATACGTCCCAAAAACTACCTGGACGGTGCCCGCTGCAGTTTACGTACCCTTACTAATCATCCGCTGCAGTTTACAAACGCCGAACAAAGCGTACCAGTTATTTAGTCTGCATAATAATTGGTGTACCTAATAGAAATAAGCATTACTAAAAGTCTTTTGTTTTGAGTTGCAAAAAAATATTCCTGTAAAATCGGAAAGAATATTGCAAAAAAGAAGTTGAATGAATTAAAATTATAAACATAGAATTAGTAAAACGCTCCAGTCGAAACCAATTCTAGACAGTGCTTTTAGCGAAAATATGTAAGACAGTTTGGGCACGAGGGGCGGTTGACCTCAGTAGGGGTCCAAAGCTAAGTTCCAGATGTACACTTTTCAGGGCGGAAGCCGTATAAATTCACAAATCGCGGGAATCAGATTTTGCCGTACGAATGATATTGTAATATAATAAACAAAACAAAGTGAGCCGATAAAAGGTACTCCACATCGTTTATCGTTTGTTGGCAGTTGGCTTTTAATAGCTGCCTAACAACTTATTGGTGATATTAAGGAACTGAGTTATTTATTTTATTTTGCGATTACAATTACAAAGAAATATAGGTACAAACAACGAAATAAAATAAAACCACGATAAAAACAAATAACTGCTATATTTTAAAGCAATGATTGCTGTGTGCAAACATATTCTAAAATCGGCGTATTTTCATTGTAATGGCTAAGAGATAATTGGAAATTTTGTCTACCTGCGTTTTGTAACCCAAGTTATTATCGTTCGAAGGCCGTGTTAACCTTGGCAACATCGCACTTCAATTTAAACCAACGAATTCTAGAATCATGGTTTTGCTCCGAGCTGTTTAACTGGGATCCCTCCCGTCAGAGGGATAAGACCTGGGAGCCTAGCGGGCGAGAGTTTTTAAGCTATAAGCTAATACTGTCCAGCGCTGAGTCTCTTCTCATTATATAATCTTTGATAATACGGTTTTTAGGTATTTACCCGAGGCAGGAGTAAATACCCATTTATAAATATCCTACCCACTGGGTATTTACCCAACCCACATCACATCATTCGTCTGCATTAAGACAATATAAAAAATAAATGTTAGATACTTACCTCAGCTTCCATGTTGTAGATTCTCTGTTTGTATTGCACATCTTCATCTTCCTTCCCAGCCGTGGCCAGTGTATTTGGATCTACAATTGCGGTTTGTACATGATATGGAGCGTTAATGAAAACAAAGGTTTTATGCTGGTTTTAGGTGGTGTTAACACTGTTATTCTTGCATTAGTCACTATACAGGGAGTTATGGAAGCTATGCAATAAAGTTAACCACACAGAGATATCAAACTAAACAACTCTTCATTTATCATTATAAGTCTGCACTTGAATTTCATAGTGTAAACATTGGTGGACGATAGCGCGACCCCGAGGTCGCCTAATCATTCTAATCGCGCCCAGTGAACTATTTATTAAAGAGTGACATTGACTTGATAAACCTGTAAGTTTAAATTTTTTAAAACATAAGTGTCTACAATAAGCGGGTATGTAAACAATGTAAAGCAATTATTTAGAATGTTACCGGGCAACACAAACAATAATCAACAAATGTATCCACAATCGCACATGACAACTATGCAATGGCAACCAGTAATGAATAACCAAGTAAACACATATCAATATCCATTATACCAATCAACTTCATGTCAACAAATGCCATTAAACTATATAATTCAACCAGTACATCAAACTATAGCAACAAACAACCTACCCAGTCAAAGCTACACTAGCAATCAAATCCAGCGAATGACACCCTTGAGTGAAGAAAAAGAGCAAGAAGAAGAAGGCAACAACAAAAACGAATGGCAATCTATAAAAAGCATAAAAAAAGAAACCACAAAAACGCAAATCAATCAATACAGAGAAATAGTAACAACAAATAACAGATTTACCCTAATAGAGAATGACGCTGATAAGTTCTTACATATATTGCAGACCAATCCGATTTGATTATTTTTAATCACGTGAGTCAGTTTGACAAATCAGATCACACTTGAAGTGAAAACGACCCTAGGGTGCTTTTCAATCACTATGGAAACTACCTAATTAAATTTCAGTAGTATCCTATCACAAGTTGGTGGCACTGTAAATCTAAGTCAAATTCGACGTTAGCAGGTTAGGTTTTCCGTCAGTCTGTGTCAAAACTGACGCAAAAGCTAACCTGATAACCTCAAATTTGACATAGACTTACAGTGCCACCAACATAATATTATTATAATGAAGTGTCAAATTAATTTGTCAGAAAATGGCTAATTTATTTAAGAACTTATCTTTCCGAATTCACCGCGGCCAGTGATAAATCCTTATAATTTTGACAAATAATATCCCTCAAGTCCGTTGCCTTTAAGAAGGCAAGTACTTTCGGGTTGTTATTTGTCAAAATTATTGCGGGTGATTATCACTGCCCTTGGTGAATTATAGCTGAAAATAACACCAGCACATGTAATTCTAACGGTGCGCCGACAAAACAGCCCCACCCAAAATAGCCCCGTTAAAACAGCCCCGTTAGAATAGCCAGGACAAAATAGCTCCATGACAAAATAGCTTCGTACCAAAATAGCTTAGTGATGTGCAACTTAATCGCAGATTAGAAATGCTAGTACAAGATTATCATAATTTTAATGTTATTGATTTTCTCTGTAGTGTCTCATATAATTTGGAAATTTAGAATGGTAAAATAAAAAATAGTATAAAAACTACTTTGTAGTAATATTGCTCTTAATATCCTTATCTTTTTATGTTGTTATTTCATAACCAAATGTAGTTTTCTATAAGACGGGTGTTTTATATGATTGCATCTGTACACAACATGTATTACTATAATAAAATAGTAAATAGTGCCTATTTCTTTTTTATAATTTTTGTAAAAGCTGACAATCTACTTCTTTCATTTTCTAGTTCCGGAAAGTACAGATACAGTATTATTTAAAAACAAAAAACGTAAGTATTCTTTCGTTTTAAAATAATAAGGGAAGCAACTAACTAAATATTAAGAATTTATCATTGAGATCGTTACCCTGCGTCGCCCAAGTCACCAACCGGTATTAGTTATATACAATGTGTATACCGGGTGTCCGTTCTCAAAGTCGAACATAGGCGATTAACATTGTATTGAACGTTTTTGACAATTCCTGCTCGCCAATTCAACTTACAGGGAAGGTAATGGTATCAATGGAAAGATATAATGATTACGCATCAAATGATACCAATAATAATACTCAAGATGCGATTTTTATTTTAAAATGCTAATTTAAAACTTGGGAATTTTTAAATATGCCATGCCTTGCTTTTCAAGTTCGATAGCATTTGTCAAAAAATTGGTAATTAGTTATCGTAAATCAGGTATTTTCTGTCAACGCCTGTAAAAATTATCTACAGAAAAATGAATTATTTCAATTATGAACGAGTGAATGCACTAATGTCAATTGCCTATGTTCGACTTTGAGAATGGACACACGGTATAAATAAACAAAGTAACTTTGGTCATGTCTTGTGTTTACAGATATTATTGTGATTTTCGCTAGGGATGTTTTGGCGGGGCTATTTTGTCGGGGCTATTTTGGACTGGGCTATTTTGTGTGTGAGCCTTTTTGTCGGAGCTATTATGATGGGGCTGTTTTGACGGGGCTATTTTGACGTGCCACGAATTCTAACACAACAAAAAGAAACCCAAAACCTCCCCCAATATTCGTGGATGGAGTGATAAAGTATTCACAAATAATAAATCAAATAAAGGACATATTATACAACACTAAAAGCCTCGCAAATAATGTTATAAAAATAAATTGTGAAACAGCAGACTCATATTGTAAGTTAATAAGAAACTTTAAAGAAAAAAATGTATTTCAACATACCTACCAACTAAAGGAGTAGTGGGTTTACAGAGTGGTAATAAGATATCTACATCACTCAACCCCAGTTGAAATTATATAAAACGAGAGTCGAGTATTTTGGAACATCAAGTACGTACATAATAGAAGCGCAACATAAAATCACTAAAGAACCTTTAAATTTATTTTTCGTCAACCTTGAGCCGGCAGAAAATTATAAAGATATTTACAAGATAAGAGGAGTGTAAAATAAAACAATAGAAATAGAACCTCCCAGAACTACTAAAAATAACATTATTCAGTGCATGAGTTAAAAATTTGTAAAGTGCAGAAAGAAAAAAAAAGCTTTATTTTTGTGTTTAAGTAGTTCTTATGTTTTTTACAAATATTTTATATGGTCATTGGTAGGTCTGCTATTTTGTATTTCAATATCTGTGTCGTTTATTATTTCGCTTATGTGTTTCTGCGAGAAATGCCACACCAACGAGTAATCCCAAAAATTAAAACAAATAATATCATCATCATCGAGCCGTTCAATCCTTGGGATTATGGCAAACGCTGCACCGCAGCGTTTTTTGAATCCTTTTCCTGAGGTGGATTAATCCTCTTTTTCTGTTGTTGTTACAGCTTGTGGTGGGTCCTGGCCATGTTTGTAATTTTCTTCCAGTTGTTTCTGTCTCTACATTGTGCTTTCCAGTCTGTTATTCCCATTGCTTTTATGTCTTCTTCTATTTCTTCTCGCCATCTTTTTCTTCCTTTAGCTCTGGGCCACATTGGGGTCCACTGTGTTATTCGCCTGACTATTTCTGTGGGTTTTTTCCTCATAATGTGTCCTGCCCACTGTAAGCGTTGGGCTTTTATATGTCTTACAATGTTCGCTTCACCTAGTTGCTCTTCTATTTCTTTATTCGTTTTCATTCTTCTTTCGCCTTCCCTTGTTATATTTGGCCCTAGTATCGTTCTCATTATTTTTCTTTCTATTATCTTCAAGTCTTCTTCTAATTTTTTATTCATTATTGTAGTTTCCATGGCATATGTTATTATAGGTCTTATTAAGGGCTGGTAAATTTTTATTTTAGTTTTTTTACTAAGCTTTGTGCTTTTGAGTAGTGCTCTATTTATGCCGTAAGCCTGATTTGCTTTTTGAATTCTTTCTTTTACACGTTCCTTTCCTGTTTGCCCCATGGTCACTCCCAAGTAATTGAATGATGATACTGTTTCGAAATTAAATGTTTGCACTGTTAGGTATTTTGGCGTTTCTTTGTTTTTCCTCCCCAGTTCCATATATTTCGTTTTGTCTTCGTTTATTTCCATATTAAATTCTTTTGCTTCTTTGTCTATCTTTTCTATTTATCTTATTAATGCTTCTCTAGAGTTTGCGACTATTGCTACATCATCTGCGTAGGCTATTATTTGACTTTGGTTTATGATGATATTCTTCTGATTTAGCTTTGTCTTCCTATAATGCTTTCTAACACCAAATTAAACAGAGTCGGGGAAATTGAGTCCCCTGCTTTACCCCTTCACTTATCTCAAATTCATCCGTAGTTATTCCCTGAAATCTCACTCTTGCTTTTGTGTTTTCTAAGCTAATTTTTAGAAGGTTTATAAGATTTTTTGGTATTTCCAGTTCTTCTAGTGCTTTCATCATTTTTTCCCTATTTATACCATCGAAGGCTCTCTTAAAGTCAATAAATACTACATAAACTTGTCTGTTGTGTTTGTGCGATTTTTGAAGTATTTGTTCTAAGGTGTGTATTGTGTCAATGGTTGATCGGCCCGGTCTAAACCCGTTCTAGTAGTCTCCCAGTATTTCTTCCACATAGGATTTCAGCTTTTTGTTAATTAGGTTTGCCAGGATTTTATAAGTTGTATTTAGCAACGTTATTGCCCTATAATTTTTGCAATCTTTTTTGTCCCCTTTTTTGTGTATGGGCGTGATTATTCCGATGTTCCATTCCTCGGGTATCCTGTTTTGCTTCCATATTTCTTCTATCAGTTGTTGTATCTGTGTGTGTAGTTGTTTGCCTCCATGTTTTATCAATTCTGCTTCAATTGTATCCTCTCCAGTGGCTTTGCCATTGCGCAGCCTTTTTATTTCTTCTTCTATTTCAGCCTTTGTTGGAGATTCTATTCCTTTATCTTCCTCTCCTATCATTGATGCGTTGTCTTCATCTGTCTTTATCTCTTCCTTCTTCCTTTAATAGATCTGTGTAATATTCTTTCCATATGTTCCCTATCACTTCAATCTCGATTCTGCCGGTTTTATCACTTATTCCTTTTACCTTTATACTTGGTTTGTAGCTTTGTGCCCTTAGTTTCTGGTAGAATTGTTTTGTTTTATGGTTTGAATTATAATTCTCTATCTCGTCTAGCTTATTGTTTATCCATTCGTTCCTTTTTCTTTTATATATTGCATTTGCTGCGTTTATTTTTATTTCATATTCTCTTCTGTCCTGTTCTCCTTTTTTAATTATCCATTTGTTTCTTGCGCTGTTTTTTACTTTCTGGCTTCTTCATACTCCTGGTCGTACCACTCTTTTCCTTCCTGTCTCCTCTTTTCCTTTCCTATCGCTTCCTCGGCTGCGCTCGTTATATTTTGTTTTATTTCTTACCACCTTGTTTCTATATCAGATAGATTAATGTATTGGTTTCGTGAATTTTTTATTAATGCTTCCTCGTATGTTTTCTTTGTCTCCTCTGTTCTGAGCTTTTCTATGTCCCATTTTTTCTGGTTTTTCTTAGTGCTGTATCATCTAGTAAGTTTTAAGATTTTAATTTCGTTATCACAATGTAGTGGTCCATCTCCACCTGGGCTCCTCTATATGTTCTTGTATTTGTTACATTTTTGTGTATCGCTTTTGTTGCCATAATGTGATCAATTTGGTTTTCTATGTTTCCTGCTGAGTGTCTCCACGTTACTTTGTGTTTTATCGGATGCTCAAATTTTGTTGACAGGAGCTTCATGTTAAAAGAATCGGCGACTTGGCATAGTCTATGACCGTTACCGTTTGTCTTCTCGTGTATTGTCCCTCTTCCATTACCTACTACTTCGCTAAGGTACTCTTCCTTCCCTATTTGCGCATTTGCATCTCCTAACAATATTATTTCTTCGTTTTTTGGCACTTCTTCGCAAATTTTATTTAAGTTGTCATAGAAGTTATCTTTTTCCTGTTGGTCTGCGGTTTCTGTGGGTGCGTATATATTGATGATTGTTATGTTGTTTTCTTGCATTTTCAGTCTAAGTACAGCTATTCTTCCGTTCACGGGTACGAATTCTATTATGTTTAGTGATGGGCATAACCGGACAATTTTATAACCAAATTACTTGCATTCGAATGATATTAATAACCGAATGATTATTTGAACAATCATTCGAATAAATTTTGGCTCTCGATTCGTTTCGATTTCGCCGGGTGGCGGTTCACCGTCATCTGCATCGGCACCGTAACTTGCAGATAGCAGAGGAACTCAGTTAATCGTTAATTATAATAATTGTATAAATGATTTTTATTTGATTTCTAAGGAGTTTAAACCATTGAGAATAGCTATATCAATACTAATCATAAAGAAATTATAAATATGCGAATACAAAGTATCTATTGAATCTATTTTTAGTTCCTAAAATTCTCTAGTAGCCACCCTTCCCTTTTCGCTTGCACATCATACCGGTATATTTTAGAATCCATAATTTATCTACGTTCAGCCTTCCGCGGTTCTAGGGACGCACACTTATAATTTTAAACATCGAAATCCACTTCTTGTCCCACGTTCATATCATATGACGACGGATGGGCATCGACTGCTCCGTTATTAAAAATTAAATATAAATCTGTTACGATATTGGAAAATCTTATTTTGCTCTGTTTATCCCTTATTAGGCATAATCAACTGCGTTTCGAAGCAAAAATTTAGGCCGTTATAAATTAATACCAACACAGCTTCGGCAAATCTGATACTCAGCAAAGCGTTATCTTTAATAGGAACGGCCCCATAAATTTAACTCGTCGACTGGGAGTCTCAAATGTGTTAATAACATCAACAAGTAACCGCGAGCCTCACTTGGGTCAATCAGTACAATCTGTCTTGCTTATGGTTATGAATGACGTATTATTTACAGAATTTCGATCACTCGCAAGTCGCTGAGATACGGCACGTAGTACGTATCACCGGATGAGGTTATTTTTCATTCGAATAAGCCCATCACTAATTATGTTGTTCTCTAGATTTCTTTTTATGTAGAATCCTACTCCATTATTCCCTCGTTTTTGCTCTCCGCTATAAAGACGCATGAAATCCCTTTTTGTTACGTCTCCTGAGCCTTTCCATCTTACTTCTTGCACTGCCGTTATGTCGATATTGTATCTGTCTGTTTCTCTTCTTATTTCTTCCATTTTCCCTATCGTGAGCATCGTTTTAATATTCCATGCTCCAAGCAATGAGAAATGCCTCTGTAGAAATTTATCTTTCTAATCTTTCAAGATATGATAGTTCCATCTGGAAACCAATCAAAGCAACTAGAAAACCTAAAGATACTTCTCTGCCTATTCGTAAATGTACAACACCTCCAGGCCCGTGGGCAAAAAGCAATAAGGAGAAGACGAACCTATTTGCTGAACACCTTGCCAAAGTATTCTCTCGCCACAATAACAATCGAGTACAAGAAGTAGAAGATGAATTATCCACGCCGGTTTTAATACAGGAACGACTAAAATTATTCACTCCAAAGGAAATAAAAGAAGCAATTAAGACTCTAAACCCAAGAAAGGCCCCAGGGATAGATACGATCACTGGAAAAATGATACAAAAACTTCCTGGAAAAGGACTGATAAAACTCTTGTATTACATATTTAATACAATTATAAAACTTGACTATTGGCCTAAATCTCTCAAAACAGCACAAATTATTATGATACCCAAGCCTATCACTGTGGCCAAAAGGCGCTCGTGTGGACCGTTTTTTCGATTTTTTCCTGAGGAAGAAAAAACCTGTGTGAATAAGGAGATTGGCCTAATAACATTATTATCAAGTGGTAATTATTTTGTCGATAAAACTAATATGTACGAACCAACGGCACAATCAAGAATTGCATGTACAAATGCAACTAATGATGGATTAATAATTATACATCAGAATATCCAATGCTTATCAAACAAGCTTCATGAACTCCACGTGTTCTTGGAGCAACGTAATTGTGACATACTGTGTATTAGTGAACACTGGCTAAAGTGCCATCAAATAAACGCGGTTATATTACCAAACTTTAAAATAAGCAGTTACTATTGCAGAAAAACTTTCGATCACGGAGGCATAGTAATTTTAACGAAGGCCAACATACAAAGTCAGGAAATCACGGAAGTTTCGACGTTATCATCGGAAATGAATTTTGAGTGCACTGCAATAAGCTGCCTTTCCAAAGAAACTAACGATCGTGTATGTGTTTTGTGCATATATAGGAGCCCTAAATCAGATAAAGACGAATTCCTACAAAAAATAAATGAATGCCTGGGGATACTGCAAAAAATCAAGTGCAAGCATGTCATAATTTGCGGTGACTTCAATGTGAATTTTTTAACTCGCTCTGCATTTCGTGATAACCTACAAGATTTATTTCAGAATTATGGTTTTATTCAAACAATAAATTCTCCTACTAGATTAGTAAGCGGTACTTGCCTTGACAACATTTTTGTTAGCCAGATGTCGCATTTCAATAGCCAGGTAATAAACTCTTGCTTATCAGACCACACCGCTCAATCAGTATTTTTACGTATAAATTTAGGTTTAAAGATTGATAATACAAAAACTGTTATCAATCGCAGAATATTTAATATTTCAATTCCCTTTTATGTAAAGAAACGTGGAAAGACATTTTCATAGCTAATGATGCAAATCAAAAGTTTTCATTGTTCTACTCCACTTTTCTGTATTATTTTGATGTTGCATTTCCTATGCGTCAGGTAAAAAGTACTAAAATAAACACTCAAAAAAGTGGATGGATAACTAATGGTATTCGAGTATCAGCTCGTACCCTGAGAGTTTTGTATGCTCAAACTAGAAGCGGCGATGTTAATTCTATTAATCAGTATCGCAAATATAAAAATATTTATAGAAATGTTATCCGAGCTGCTAAGAGATTGCACAATGATATGAAACTATCTAATGCTGCAAATAAATCCAAAGCAGCTTGGCAAATCCTAAAAAACGAAACCTCGGCTATAATTCAATCAGAAAAAATTGTACTTAAAGAAGGTGATGCTACCATCAGCGACTCCGTTGTTACGTGTGAAATATTCAATAAATATTTCAATATTCTACCAAAATTAATTGAACAAAAAAGTCAAACTCAAAACTGCGCAACTGATATTTCTCGAAACCATCGATTAATGTTCTTAGAACCCGTCACGTGTGATAAGGTCTTTAACACTGTCATGAGCTTCAAAAATTCCAAATCTGCGGGTGACGATGGTGTTAGTCCTATGCTATTAAAGAAATGTATATCGTGTATAATTAAGGTTTTCACTCATCTTATAAATGCCTCTTTTGTACAGGGTATGTTTCCTGAAGAGCTCAAACTAGCAAAAATAACCCCTATTGATAAAACTGGTCCCCGTAATAAAAAGGAGAATTTCAGGCCAATATCATTGTTATCAACTTTTTCAAAGTTATTTGAAAAACTGGTATCTATCAGATTAACCAACTTTTTTGTTAAATGTAATATATTCACTACGGAGCAGTTTGGATTCAGGAAGCACCGCTCTACAATAGGCGCCATTGTCTCTTTTCTGGGGCGATTGTACGAGGACTTGGATGCGGGCCTCGACACTATAGGTATTTTTTTAGACCTTAGTAAAGCTTTTGACTTGGTAAATTTCCAAGTTTTACTTCAAAAGCTTGAATGTTATGGTGTGCGGGGAGCTGCATTAAGATGGATCGAGAGTTATCTGAATGGCAGGCATCATTTTGTACAAATTGATTCGTGTAAATCTGACCCTCTTCGCTCTACAGTTGGAGTCCCGCAAGGATCAGTATTGGGCCCACTGTTTTTTATAATATACACCAATGACTTTCCGCACTATGTAAAATCTGGTAAAGTTACTATGTTCGCCGACGATACCTTTCTCCTATATAGCAACTCCTGTATAAATACGTTAGCAAATAACATAAATGAGGAACTTAAGGTAACTAATAATTACTATTGCTCTAATAATTTATACTTGAATATAGAGAAAACGATGTGTATCAAGTTCTCATGCAGAAATAAAGTAAATAAGAATGCTGTAGTGTTAAAGTACAAAAACGAGGACATCAAACAGGTTAGCAGTGTAAAATTTTTAGGGTTACTAGTAGACGCGAATCTAAAATGGTACGACCATATTGATAATCTTTGTAAAAAATTGTCAAAACAATGTTATATAATCAGTCAGTTAAAATTTATTGTAAATGAAGCCATACTTCGTGATTACTACTATGGCCACATTCATGCCGCCATCTCTTACGGCACTCTGTGTTGGGGAACGGCAACCACTGCCTCTCGAACCTTCAAATTGCAAAAAAGAGCAGTTAGAATAATGGCCAACCTGCGCTATCGTGACTCATGCAGGTCAGCATTAAACGTTTAAGAATATTACCTTTACCATGTATTTATATAAAACAAATTTTAATATGGGCTAAGGCTAATTTGTATAGATTGCCAAGGAATTCTGAGTACAATAAACTGCATAACACTAGGCAACAACATAAGCTTGCCATTCCTCAGCACAGACTGACCCTGTTTAAGAATTCGCCAGTATATATGGCAATCATTTTATTTAACAAATTGCCAACTAGCTGCACAAACATGAGCGCTAGTAGTTATAAGAAATATGTAAATAACTTATTATTGGACGGATGTTACTATTCTGTTAATGAGTTTATGAATGATTTTTAGGTATACATATTAATATTAGATATTAGATTTACATTTACATTTCTTGAACGTGTTCTATATCTGTATCAGATCTTTTGGAACTAATAAATGATTATGATTATGATTATTATTTCTTTGAATCTCTTATTACCAAATCGGACCTGAAATAAATTGTAAAATTATAACTTGAATAAACAAATGAACATTCGAGCTCTAGATTCAAGTGGCAGACTTAAGTTACGTATGCAATTTTAGTTCAACTTTACCGTCTTCTCGAGAGTTTCTGCCGAAAATTCATTTGAGTTTAATTTTTAAAACACGGAAAACCATGTCGTCAAAGTGTACAGTTTCTGCTTCAGATTTGCTAGAAAAAAAACGCAGAAAAGTTTTGGTTTTTTGAGGTTGCATAGTATAAATAAATCTAGTTAATGGAACCTAACCCCGTTTTTATCATTTATGTGTTTACTTGCGCATCGCGGCATTCTTCTGAAACATAACCCCCGCGTACGGCGAGGTCTGACTGTACATACATAATCTGTAACTCCTTACACCGTTTACAGTGTCAGGGTGCCAACGGGCGCACCCATCCGCTTAGAGTATGTGCATTTTTAAATTCGGTGGAAGTACTTGAGGTAGTGGAGCCTGTCTAAGCTATACACTACACCCGCTCTCCAGATGTTCACCCATCCAAGTACTGACCGAGCAGACTGGTGCTTAACTTTTACAAGTGCCGTGAGATATGCAACACCACTCAAGCCGTACTGCCGGCTCGATTGAAAAATATACAATAAAAAAAAAACAATGAATAGAAAAGTTGTGGTTTGGTGAGCTCTTACCACTAGTTAAAATTATTACGTGGACTTCCATTATATGCTATACAAAGTGCCTTCAGAAATTATCAAACGTTTTTGAATGGTCATGGTTAATGGTTATACAACGTATGAATAATATGTTGGTGGCACTGTAAGTCTACGTCAAATTCCAGGTTATCAGGTTAGGTTTTCCACATATATTTAATAACTACTATATTGCTAGCGGCTATGAGTGGGGAGGTCACGAAGTAAGTGAGACAGACAACCAACTATTCAATGTATATGGTGAGCTGTGCTCAAGCGCGTCGGCGTGGTCCGCGCAGTGGGGAAGTGGTCAAGTTTAAAATTCTCTTCTAAAGGCGGAGTTCGAATTCTCACGCATGTGCACGAGACGCATAATACTCAGAGTGAGACTATGTCAGCGCCGTATACATATATAGTTTTCCATCAGGTTTGACACAGACTGACGCAAAACCTAACCTGCTAATCTCGCATTTGACATAGACTTACAGTGCCACCAACATATTATTCATAAGTTATACAAAACCATTCAAAATAAACGTTCGATCATTTCTGAAGGCACTGTATTACATTACGCTGGATAATCTGAATATAACATAGTCCACATCCATTATTAAATGAGAAACAAAATCAGCAGTAGTAATTGTTAATACAAAATTTTAATTACAAAATTGACTTTTCGCAAAATGAGAACGACAAAAGTTAAAATCAGATACCATATTACGTTAGGTTTCTCATATTAATCAGATTCAAACTCTAAATAAAAAATCTACAAAATTAATAAAATGGAGCAACGCAATAATAAGAGAAAGCTTTAACATTATAGTTAGCATGTGAAATAAATGGCTATGACGAGGTGTTGAGACAAACTATTGCATTTTCCTGTTTAAAAACACTACACTACTATATGCAAAAACTGAAAATCGATTCTAGTATTTTTAAGAAGGTGCGAGATGTAGTCATGTACTCTAACAACAGTCTATGACATTATAAATATTAACGATACAAGTTCAATTATGAGCATCTTAACGAAATGAGTTTGATTACTAAAACGAGGCGGTGAGCCGAGTTTTGCGGCATTCAAACGAGTTTCGTTATGTGCCATAAGGAACATGTATTGTTCATTATTTTATCTTCATCAATAAATTCTGTTTCAATGTATTTTTTATATAAAATAGTGTTCCTTAACATGCTTTGTTCAGACATTCTTTGAACAATTTAAATTACCATATTGCAAAGCCAAGAATAATATATAGTGACTGAATTTCACATTTTTGTGCAATTGTTGATTACAGATTACCTGACATAGTGGTCCCTTCGTAGCTACATGAAGATGACGTAGACAATCCAGCAGTACATACCTGATCGAGCAACATCGCCCTGCACCGCCCTTGCTAGCGGAACGTGGCTGAGGTCCCCAAAGGGAACTTGGGGCCCCTTGAACTATAATTTGTCATGCTGAAACAGGTTGCTCTGAACGTTGCGAAAAAAATGAGTAGCACAAGAACTGCTGACGATACAAAATTTCCTGAAACGGAGTATTTTCTTCTACTGAAAACCGTTGGGTATACACACAAACACTAATAATTGTGCTGTATAAAATGGGTAGAACTGATATGAAAAAAAATTCAGTACTCTTCGAAATTATCACACGCTTTTGAATTTTGAAGTTGTGAATCGACTAAGAATAAAATAGCGCGCAGATGCACATTCAATTCTGACCTACACAATAAACTTATTGTCATATAAACTACCTTTTACCCGAAATCCCATTAGATAAACACAGATTTTTGAAAATCCTAGTGTAAACGTAAAAATTCACAAGTAAAATCTGCTAATTTTTGTTTGCTTGTTATAAAACAAAGCGCTATTTAAGTAAGTACTTTTGGTTTTTCAGTTGACTTCGATAAATAATTCATCGAACTCTAAAATGGTTACTTAGCTTTAACGCAACCATTTTAGGTTTTAACCCATAAATTATAAAAAATATATGTTTTAAGTTTTAACCTTGCAAAAAATAGTATGAAGATAAAAATTGGCACATTTGTTTTATTAGATGTCGTATCAAAAGCCCCGAACTCTCCCCAGTCTGCGTCTTGGAATTCCAGGCGGTTGAACATCTGAATACCAAATACCACTCAAGGCAAAATTTTTTAAGAGAATATCCCTTATGCAAATTTAGTTGGAAATTTTCTATAGTAACGGCGAAAATTGATAATCGGAGATTTACCGGAAAATTTCCACTTATGTCACTGTCATCACAAAAAACCGTAAACTATTAGTACTTAGATATTAGTTTCGTATTTTTTTTTAATAAAAATGTTTTCTTTACTGTGTTTTTTCATTCGCGATATTCTCTATCAAAATATAACGCGTGCTTAAAAAATTTCCCTATGGAAATATTTGGAAATATGTTATGCAGCTATTTTTTTTTCAACAAAAGCATTCGTGCATGCCAACTGAAAAATAGCTGCAGAACATATTTCCAAATATTTCCGGAATTTTTTCAAGCACTTGTTATATTTCTACTGAGAATTTTTTTCATCAACATGCAAATTATTACAAATTTCTCCCAACAAAAACTGCTCAAATTCTACTCGACCTGCGGTCTCGCGGAATTTTTAACGCAGTTTTGGTTTCAAGAAATGTAAACGCAATTATTTGCATGGCGAACTCCTTTTTTGCTCTGGTCTGCACGTTTTGATATCGCGCCTTAGAATTTAGAAATCGGGACACGTAATATGTTGTGTTGTAATCTTTAATTTAATATTATTATGTTTTTGGTCTGGTTACTTCATTAATATGAGCTGTCATTTCATATTTGACAAACAATAAAAAATCTGACATAACAATCAAAACCACCTTAACTGCAAAACCCCAGTTTATGAATTTAAAAATACACGCAAAATATATCATAGTATTGTTCTAAGGCGCCGACGGTACCTCGAAATCATTAAAATACGAGAAATCGGCAGTGAAGTACCTAATCCATTGTTTTACGACTTTTTGTAGGCAGCGGGGCGACAGATAAACGTCAACCCAAGTCAACATAACCTAGAAAATGTGGTTCTTCTTCTTCTTTATGTGCCTTGTCCGGTCTCCCTGACGGCGATGGACTAGAATAAAAGAGGTTGAACAGTTATTCCGCATATCCCAAAATTAAGAAAATTTGGTTAAAATGTTGTAATTTCACGATTTCTCGATTTAAAAAAACAAAATGTACCTACTCCTCGGCATTGAAGTTCCTTTATATCCCGCATGTCCACATTCGTAATAAAAAGTTAAACTTCAGTACCTTGGTATACAAACTACTATTTTTTTTTAAATCGGCAGTGAAGTACCTCGAAATCGTCATTAATAAAATACGAGAAATCGGCAGTGATGTAATCCATTGTTTATAGTATATTATTATACGAGCATATAATGGATGCTATTATTACACGAAGATGGCTTTTAAATAACGAGCGAGCGAAGCGAGCGAGTTCTTTAAGCCATCTGAGTGTACTAATAATAGCTATTATATGCGAGTGAAATACGCTATTTTATTTACAACCAGTGGCGTAGCTATAGCAGGGCAAACCGGGACAGTGCCCCGGGGCCCCGGATTAATTAGGGGCCCCGATCGAAGGCCCGGTAGCTGAGCCGTAAGCCATAACTAAAATTAAAATACCCAATAAACAAACAACAAACTATAAAATTTATTCAATAAGAAGTGGAATATTATTATATTATATAATTGCATTCTTTTCCGTCGCGTCACGTTGGCGTTCGCCATCCGATATCCGCTTTTATAGTTTAACCGGTTTAACGTCTTTGATACTTACCTTTTTACAAAATATTTATTCTTTTTTTGGTTCAAGTACCAGAAAATGGGCTCTTCTGGCATCTTTTACCACCGAGTCGGAATTAAAACTTTCAAAAATTTAAACCCAACTCATTGATCAGGGAGAATTGTATCTATCACTGCAGTTAAGCTTCGTTTTTTGGATATTATTATGTATAGAATTGATCTAATCTTAAAAACAACTATGGCCTACTTAAAAGCGACTTAACTAAAGTTCATCTATTGTTCCTATTATTTTTCACGGTGCCTGCCACAACTGTTAATGTTGAAAGGCTTTCAGTAAGCTGAAAATTATTAAAGATTACCTCAGATCTACTACAGGCCAAGATCGATTAAGTGGACTTACTCTATTGTCTATAGAAAATGGAGATGCTGAAAAACTCGATCTAAATGAGATAATAAATGAATGAAACAGCACAGCCAGGAAACGAGAATACTTTTGAATTCTTTTTCTTATATCATGATATATGTATCAAATATTATTTTTAACAATGTAGTTCTGCGAAATATTTCTGTTTAATGTTTAACAAACCAAAAATCGTACCAACTAGTAGTTTAAAAGGATTCTTCTGCAGTATTGTGTTACAGAATATTAAGTTTTATGTTTGCAATTATTATAACTAGCAAGTATTAGTTTAAGTAGCTAGTAGGTATAAACTGTTTTTTTCGTTTTCTTAAATATTTTATATGAAAGATTTTTTTTTCTTATTACACATTTTATTTTTCGAGTGACGAAAAGAGGGGGGGATTTTATTTTGCCCCGGGGCCCCATGACTTCTAGCTACGCCACTGTTTACAACTACTTTATTTACATTCATTCCAGAAAATTTTTGTATGCGATATCATAAGTTTTCTTCGACTTTTCTGGGAGTAAATTTTGTGTAGCTTGTTTGCCGGCTTGGCGTACGTCAGGGGGAATACAGCACTATTGTCGCTACCGTTTTCCATTTTAGGTTTGGGACGAAAGAAGTGTAAATTATTATTTTCAAACTGACAGACTGATAACTGTCAACTCGAAAAAGCAGTTTATGGCCTGTTTGATTATCTTATATATATTTCTAAAAGTCCTGACTGACTGACTCATCAACGCCCAGCCCAAACCCTTGGACCTAGAAAGCTGAAATTTTGCACAGAGGTTCCCTTTATGATGTATACAAGGAATAAGGAAGGATATTTCGAAATTCAACCCCTAAAGGGGTAAAATTGGGGTTCCAATTTTGTATGGAGAAATAATATTAAATAGACATTTCGACTTGAAACTTCGTAGGAGTACTCATAAAAACAAATAAGCAAACACGTATTTCGTGATTTTCCGAAAATCAACCCCTTAGGGGGTGAAATGGGGTAAGTAAGCCTAAAAATCGATATGGGTGTCGTTATTGAGGTTTTTTGGGACGTAGATTGCGAAAATTACATTTATTTTTAAGTCCAAGACGGTGAACATGACATAAGGGAAGAAACGGGACGGGACGGGACTAGACTGAACGGAACGGGACGGACTGGACGGGACGGGACTGAGCGGGACGGGACTGGACGGGAAGGAAAGGGACGGAACAGGACGGGACGGGACGGGGCAAAGCGGGACGGGGCGGGGCGGGACGGGTCGGGGCGGGGCGGGACGGACGGGACGGAAAGGGAAGGAAAAGGATGGGATGGAAGGGGAGGGGATGGGATGGAAGGGGAGGGGCGGAACGCGACGGGAAGGGACGGGACTGGACGGGAGGGAAAGGGGCGGGACGGGACGGGACGGGAAGGGTCGAGACGGGGCGGGGCGGGGCGGAACGGGATGATACGAAAAGGAAAGGGAAGGAATGGGATGGAAGGGGAAGGGACGGGACGGGACGGGAAGGGACGGGATTGGACGGGACGGGACTGAACAGGAAGGGACTGGACGGAAAAGGAAGGGACGGGACGAAAAGGAACGAGACGGGACGGGACGGAAAGGGAAGGGAAGGGAAGGAATGGGATGGAAGGGGAGAGGACGGGACGGGACGGGACGAGACGGGACGGGACAGAATGGGACGGTACGGAGACGGGGATAGGATGGGATGGGATGGGATGGGATGACAGAAAATAATTAGTCATTATTTAATACACAAATAACGAACCTCGCGCGAACGAAGTCGCGGGTAAAAGCTAGTATGCACATAAATTCGTATTAGCGATGTAATTATGGTGGTATCCATGCATTTATGGCGGTATCGATGTAATTATGAAATGTAAACAACAGGCATTGTGATTTTAGTTAATAATATATATCATAATTGACAAATAATCGCAAAATAACAACGGTATTGTTTAACAGTTGTAAATAAAGTAATTTAATTTTCTAACTTTTGTTTAAATTAAATATGACAGCTTCGTATTATCGTAGCAACCCAATCTAGCTACTGACATTTTGAAATGTGATTGACTGTCATTATTTTCTTTTGAAATTGTTAAAGTTCTTGCTATAGAAAAAAATATTGTATTATACACGACGATAAAGTTATTTCTATCCACTCTTGAACTTCGTCTCGACATTAAACGATTCACTCGTGGATAAAATTTAACTTTATCGTCTTGTATAATAAATTACTATTATCTACTCGTACTGCACAATGGCCATTAATTATGATTCATAATTCACAGTTTGCAGCCAATCATAAAATTCTATTTTCATTATTCAATAGTTTGCAAGTGGCAACCAATCAGAAAATTCTATTTTCATTACTCAATAGGTTGTAGCCAATCACAAAATTCGTTCTTATTATTAAATGACTTTTGAAGTTAACATCTGTCACAAATGTCATAATTGGGAAATATGAACACAAGACTCCTATTGCATAGGAGTAGATAAAATATCGTATTATATTCGCGATTATGGCCATTATTCACTCAGATGACTTGCGCCACGCGCCTTCGGCTTGTGGCGCAAATGTCATCTTTCGACGTTTCCAATCTATCAGATTATATATTCGTGTAAGTTATCGAGATAAGGGTAATTAAACGTAAATTAGTTGAGCAAAAAACTGAAAATAAATAGAAACCATCGGACATGCGGTATAATGTGCAGTCACAACAATTCATTTTGAATGTTATGCGTTTTTTTTATGAAGAGTACAATATTAAAAATCTGGTGTGATACACGCACACAACTTCGTTTTACAGTGATCTTATAATTAGCCAAAAATTTGATTTAAAATTTTTAAGCATTTGTCAAAAATTACAAATTTTACAAAAACGGTACAAAATAGAGAGTTAGTTGAACAGACACATTTTTTCTAGAATTTCAAGCTAAATTCAAAAATGTAATAATATACCGGGTGTTCTATTTAAAATAGGAGTTAATAAAAAAAATAGAAAAAAAAACAAAAGAAACCCATTTTAAAAGTATTCAACTGGAAAATCACCTATCTCACATCAATACACATTAAAAATGTAAAGTTAAAAAAAATCGTTAGAGCCGTTTTTGAAAAAATCGAAAAAAACTGAAAAATCACAAGAGTAAACACCTACTTCCGGTTATGCGGTTTTCTTCAAAAGCTTGCTGTCGCATCTACATAGTACACAAAACTTATATATACTTAAATATGTTTTTTGGGTTCAGGGGACTCTGAAACGTGAAGATCTGTTGAAAACTCAATTTCGAATTTTTGGGGTGAATCCAATAGTACTTCCTTTATTGTAAAAGGAAGTAAAAATGGTAAACCAACAGCTTCACCTTCCAACGTTGTTCGCCGTGCTTCTTTTGCGTTAAATATCTCGGAGAGCACAATTTATAAATTAAAGAAAGACGAAATACAGTGCGACACATTATTTATTGATAATAGCATGAATTTTTAGGTTATGTTTTATCATACCAAGTGTTGAAATGAAAGCCTGCGAATAGGTAAGAGACCCATGACACAGAATAAATACCCTAAATCAGAATGGCCTCTCTATGTCGGCGCTTTTGATGTCAGCATACCCAATTTTTGTGACCTTGAAATTGTCCGCCATGATCCTAGTGGTGTGCAGAGGCGGTAAATTCAAAATTATGCGCCTAAATTTTAAACTGGACAGAAATAATACGTACGTTTAAAGTCCATGCAATTTATATGGAAATGCACAGTACACCATGTGCCACCAAAAAATCTTTTCTGTGCACTCATATTAAATTCATATTTTAAAACACTAGCACAAAAAACATAACCTTCTTATAGTCCAGTCAAATGGTAATTCGAGGTGGAAAGTTCTGGTGTAATTGGTTTTAGTGGCTTACTTTATGTTTTTTGGGGTGCTGAACACGAATCTGAAGTTGTCCAACAAAATTTTTTTCGGCAAATATGAGAAATCATAAAAAAACCACTAAAAATCACAGTTTTTTTTAGTTTTTGGCTTATAATTTTCAAAGTAAGCTTTTTACGCAAAAGATGATACTATATTAAAATAAAGACGAGAAATTTTCCTACAATTCATCTTCATATAATTTTTTTGTAGGACATATGAAGAGTACACTGCAAAAAGGGGTAATGTCACAAAACCAAAGAACTGAGAAAACTGAATTTTAATTCTATAAACCGTTAATACAGAAAAGTTTATTTCTTTAAACGAACAGCAAATAGTATCTTATGTTCTTCAAACATCTCTCTTTATTTAGACAAAAGAACTAAAATAAAAACTAATTCTGAAATGCAAAAAAAAATTAAACTATTTTCTTGCGTGCATTTTTCTCCGCAAGAAGGGGGCTTGTCCATTCATCATCACTATCTTCTTGGTTATGGCCACGTGGAAGATTGTTGAAATACTCGATTGCTTCTGGCCCACAAAATCTTTTTAGCTCTTGTAAATTGTTGTATTTTAAGAGCGGCACTGGAATCAGGTCTGAAAATGAGAGATTTTTGGAAAAGAATCTCCTAAGGGATACGAGATTAACTTACCATTGTATGCTTTGTGGGGAAACATAAATTCGCCATGTTTTAATATGGCATGCTCTTTCTGAATTAAAGCCCTGATGTTGGGTAGTACCACTACAGACGTTTCAAAAAAACCATTATAGGAATTTCTGTGAATAAGAAATTGTGGGTGGTCCTTTGAAGCATGAACTTCCTTTACTTCTCGAATGGCTATTGGATATTTCTTCTTGTAATATTTTGTCAAAAACGTTGTCCAGCCTCTAATTAATTCTTGTTCCACTTCTATAAGCTGAAACGGTGATGGTTTTGTTCTAGCGTTCTTAAATACCTCATACCAATCTGATGGGACTTCTGCTTTTGCCTTTTTATTAATCAAACCCATATTCTTATCACATTCCATATACGAATGCCCTCGTATCGGAAATGTTAGTTGAATGAAATCTAATCGGTTAATTTGATGAACAATATAATGTAGATATCTAAACATTGTATAGTTCTTATTTTGACCAGGGCAAGAATCGCAAAAGATCTGCAAATGAACTGCAGGATTTAAAATCGTTGTAATGAAGTGATGAAGCATCGATATTATTTCGTCTGCTCCCTTTCGTGCAATTGTCTGAGGGTACGCATAGAAAACAGAAGCTCCAGTAGAGAGAGTGTGAATATTGAAGTTGTACAACGATAATTGACGTTTATAATACGCGTCGTTTGTGGATATGTTTGGTATAGGTAAGTTATGTTGATAATCCAGAGTAACTGCTTCAAAGGAGTTTGAAGTACGAGCTTTTCTTCACGACTGCCTTTTCCTTTCATAGAATGTTTCTGCTTTCTTCTTGTGGACTTCGTTCTCAATACTTAATCTTTTTTTCTCACTTTCTATTTTGCAGCGGTGTTTTTCGTTTCGTGGGTTTTCTTTTTCTAGTGCTTTTATTTTTGCCAAAAATTCGTCGCACGTGCTGCACGTGTCACTTCAGGGATACCCAAATGAGATGTTAAAGTTATTCACAAATATCTGTCGATATCTTTCGTATGATATGGGGTTTTCTGAATATTTTTCCTGGTATAAGTTGTGCATCTTTTGTACGTTCAGTTCCTCTGGCAAGTAAATCTTTTTTGTCTTTTCATAGCTATAATGACTTGTACGACCTTTAAAACTGGCAATATGTTGCTTTACCTTAGTAACGGTTTCTTCAGGAAGTCTGTTGGGCCTATTGTGATGAAGGCCCCTTTTGTCTTTGGGAGCATGTCCGGTATCCTTCAGAGACCTTTGGAGATATTCTAACTTTTTTTTAGAAATACCATAGATAGCCCTAAAGCCTTTAGCACATACCGGGACTGCTACTATGCCTGATTCACGTTTGATCTTAATATGATAAGCAAAACTTCGCTCGTGAAATTTTGCATCGGCTTCATTACCACGTGGGCGTCTTCGTTGAATAATATGTGTATTTATTAAACTGCACAGGTAAGCATTCTGTGCAGTATGACCATCAATCTCATTGAATTGCTTTATCAGAAACTGTCTTTCCGTCTCAGAAGTGTTTATAAAACATTTTAGGCGTAGGCATTTGCAATCCTCGCCGGCCTCATGGCTACTTAACCTCAACTTTTTGGCTACATCAGTCATCCTCCCGAAGGATTTTCTCTTTTTTGTAGTAGTTTCTCGGTTACGTGACATTCTGACAGAACAACACACTTAACTAAAGTAAGCACATAATAAGAAAGTAATTACCTACCTTTAATTCTAATGGATTTCACAGCAGATACAAAATTCATCACATACAAACAAACCATGCATTGCACTGAACAATAAAAACCGACCTATCCAAATTAAAAGTTGGACATACCTCCTTTTTGCATAGGAGCCAGTGGACACTCCTCCTTTTTACCGTGTACAGAAATTTTCAATGCCTTCTAAAGACGTGACATATCTACTTTTTTGCTGTGAACTGTTATCAGCACGGCCTGGAGGCCCAGGAGGCCGTGGTTATCAGGGTAATAGTACCCATAATTCTCTACCAGATGGCATGGATAGCTCTATTTTATTAGAGTCCCTGTATATAGTAAGATAAGAGTCGGGCAAACGCGGTTCAATTTTTGATTGGCTACGATCCACTGCGCATGCGCAGTAATCTAAAATGGAAATTTGAAGGATGGCTATGGGAATGACAATTAAATGACGTACGTAATATTGTTCGATTCGGCGACAAGACAAGTTTTTAGAGGTTATATGTTTACTACACCACCAAAAAACCGCTCGTAAATTACTCAATCCGATCTATCTACTGCAAAATCAGCTGATCACCAATCGGTAAACGGTAGATACCTACCAGTGTAGTTTTCGTAAATGCATTAAGTTTACCATTTATTGACAATGTCAAACTGACAAGTAATTAAATTCATCAAAGTGACACATACTAAGGAAAACAACTCCGGCCTTGAACGCATCATTTATTTTTGGAACACTAATGGCGGCTGACATTTGTGTTTGCCCGACTCTTATATAACTATATACAGGGACTCTATATTTTATCATGGATATATTAGTACAGGATACGTTCACTACATGTAAACGTACGTCGAATCTTAAAATAACATATCACGGAGTTCGGTACCTTCCCCCATTTCATTCTAACCTATATCACTTTATTTCTCTCTCCCTTTAGACGTATTTCATACAATGTTTCGTAAGCTTAATTTTGAAGTTTTGAAATGAAAACGTCAGAAGTGTCATACAATTTCACAGTTTATTCTTCGGAAATTGAACTTTAGCAATGGTTTTGATTGCTATTATCAAAGAGGATATATCCTCTTTGGCTATTATTATCAACCGTAAAACTCAAAGGCGTTAGCGAGTGAATATCTTGCACACCCCCACACCTCATCGAGTGAGGTTATCAAGTGTTACCTGTTGAGGTTATGTTTTCTAATTTGTGTTTATTTATACGATTACTTCTTTTCCACATTTTGTAGCATCTTGAGACCAAAAAGACTATTTCTGGCACCATGTAACACGAGTTAAATGTATTTTATCAGAATTTCTCTCAATGGCGAGTCCAAGTACCTCTCTAAAGGATAGCGCTATACGTAATTCAGGCATTGAGAGTGACAGAAATAGATGGTACGTCTTGTTCAACTATATCAACGGCACGCCGTATCTTGTACTTATATATCTATGTATTTTATTAGAGTCCCTGTATATAGTTACAAAAGAGTTGAGACAACGAGGGAATTCATTGTGATTGGTGGATCACGCGCGTCGTATATTTGAATACTCATTGCCTTAGAAACAGTTTCCCATTAATCAAATTTGACAAATTGTTATTTAAGTCAAAACTTGTCACTTTTATCTAAGTTCCTGAAATGAGGGGTTGCTGTATTATTGGCTGCAAAAACAGATCCAAACAAGGTTTTCTATGAAAATACCATCCTAAAAACGAAGAGCTAAGAGCAGATAACAAAAAGAGTCCATTTTAATAAAACCAGTGGGAAGAAGTACGCGTGGATGACAGAAGGAAATTAAAAGGTGCTGCCGTTTCTACTTTATTTTCATATCATATAACCAGACCTGAAAATGAAATTTTATTCAATCCTAAAGATGACTTTTCCCCTGAACCTTTGTCTGAATCTTGCTTTGAAGACAGAAATAGCAATAAACAGGAAGCTGCTACCCAGACCACGTATGAATTCCTATACCAAAGCAAGGATTGTGTTTTCCATTCAAAATTAGTAACTCGCACGCAAACACGTTATCCTGAGAAAGAAATTAGGTAGGTACACAATGAAAAGAGTAAAAACGAGCAACTCGAAAAAGCTTTCAAAAACATTTTTACTAAAGATCAGTTCGATGCTTTAATATGCAGAAACCATCGTTTTAGGAAATGTTCATATATCTGCTATACGAAATGTGTATACATATTTCAGTTTTTTAACACTTGTTACATATTTCTGATACAAACAGTACTCTACGCTATGTTTTGAGTGCTTTGAAGCAGCAGTAGAAATTAAAATAAAGGTGTTTTAGATAAACGATCTAGTGACTTTCAAACAGTATTTCTGCGCATGCATGCATGATGCATGTTTTGGATCAAATTTGGCGGCTGACGTTTGTGTTTTCTCAACTCTTATCTAACTATATACAGGATCTCTATATTTTATTACAGTTGCTTTATTTACTACAGTTTGGCCATACGTGGTCACGTTTTCTATTGGTTGGCGCCATTTTGTGTCTTCCGTCATCTTGACAATTACATGTTGAAGACATCAAGTTGACGTTTACACATGTTAATTTGTCACCAGGCTTGTCTAAAATTTGTATATCTGCAAATATAATATTTGAAAACTGCTGGAAACAATACATTTCGTTATCGGTAAGCTAATAAGTCAACCCTAAAACTGATTTTATCAAAGTTGGAGTTTTAGATATGGGGTTTTGTTGTGCATTCGGATGCAACAATAAAACTGCACATGGAATTAAAATGAAACGTTTTCCGAGGAACAAAACTAGGCGAGACTTGTGGGCCAAGCAGGTGAATCGGGAAAATTGGTATCCTAATGAGAATTCACAAATATGTGAACAACATTTTGAAGAATCCATGTGGGAGAAAGTGCGTGTTGACGGGAAACGGAAACTTAAAAGTAATGCTGTGCCAACGTTATTTTCTTTCACGCCGTCCACATTAGAGCCTAAAAACACTGAAAATGCCTCTGCCTACACAGAAAACGATAACATTTTTGATATTCATGTGCCATCATCATCATCAATAAAAAGTTCAAGCGACTGCATTCCAACTGAGGTAGATTCTCGTTTGCTGCTAGAACAAGAAGTTAGAAACTTGAAGGAGAAGCTAGAACAACGTAATAAAGGTTACAAAAAACTGCTAATTCAAAATCTCAAGTACAAAAGGGTCATTCGGAAACTGAAACGAGAACGGAAATATCTAAAATCAAACAATTTGCTTAATACGATTTTCAACGAAGACCAAATTCGGGCTGCTAACAGAAAATCTACCAAATTTATGAAGTGGAGTAACATAACAGTGAAAAATGCCTTAAAAGTAAAATTTCTGTGTGGTACGAATGGATACGAAGAACTTCGACGTCAACGAATTCCGCTACCATCAGCAAGAACACTGAGAAGGCGTTTACAAAATCTGACATTTGAATCAGGCATATTAGACGAAGTCTTTACGTTCTTACAACTAAAAGTGAATTGCTTTACGACACCTCAGCAAAGAGACTGTGGAATCACTTTAGATGAAATGACTATAACGCCGGGAAGAACCTACGATGTTTCATTAAATAAATATTTAGGTCACATAACTTTACCCCAGCACACCGGAGAAGCAACTCACGCTCTTGTTATAATGTTAGCTGGTATTAGTTCCCGATGGAAGCAAACTGTGGCTTATTATTTTACTGGCAATTCTGTGAATGGTTCGATTTACAAAAATATATTAATTGAAATTATTCGTAAAGCAGAGGCAATTGGATTAAATATTATTAGTATTACATCGGATATGGGAGGATCCAACCAAGCTTTATGGAGAATTTGGGATATTAAAGCGGGCCGATTTTCAAGAAGTAAAAATTTTGTTCTGCATCCTTGTGACCCTTCTCGTAAAATATATATATTGGCCGATGTCCCGCATCTATTTAAAAATATTAAATCTATGTTAATCAATAACAATATTATCGAAATTCCTCGATGTATTCAGGAACAGTACAATTTACCCAGTAATTTGGTGAAGTCTGAACATATTAAAGAGTTGGTCGATCATCAAGAAACATTGAGATTTATGTTGGCGCCTAAACTAACACAGGAAGACTTATATCCTTCACATTTCCAAACGATGAGAGTGTCTACTTCTGCTCACGTTATGCATCACGATGTAAGCAGTGGCTTAAAATTTCTGTCACACGAATTAGGTAAACCAGAATATGAAACCACTGCATGGTTTATTGACATAATTGAAGAGTGGTTTCACCTTATGACATCGAGACACCCCGTTATGGCTATAAGCAAATTACGACCAGATGTTTACGACAATACTATTAGAAAATTGAAAGATTTTATAAATATTTTTTCCGATATTAAGGTTGGTGAAAAAGGAATTTGGAAACCGTCGCAAGCGGGTGCAATAATTTCGACTATGTCCATACTAGACATTCAAGAGGAATTACTTAGCAAAAGGGGATACATATTTTTACTGACATCGAGGTTTACTCAAGACTGTCTTGAAAATTTATTTAGCATTATCCGATCGAAACAAGTTATTCCTAATGCTTCTCAATTTAGATGTAATTTAAAATTAGTTTGTGTTTCCCAATTTCTTAAAAACGTATCAAAAAGCAATTATGAAGACGATGATAGAAGTTTTCTAGCAGATTTTTTGGACTATATTCCCAAGAAAGTTTCCAACGACCAACAAGATGTTTACTTACCAGATAATTTAGAAAACTGTGATCAACCTAGAGATCTAAATTACACAGAACTAAATTCATTGTATAACATTTGCGGGTACATTGTTAGCAGCATAAAGAAGAATTATACTGTGTGCAAACAATGTTTAGGTAGTATAGGATCAAAAAAATATGATAAATCTTTAAAGTATGCTAAATTAACACATATCAAGTGCTTTAGAAGTAATACGCTGTTTTTCTGTAATAACGCAACATTCGAATATTTTATAAAATTGGAAAGACTATTTGTACACTATTGGAATAGCATAAAAGATCAAAATATAAATATAAAATCATTTTATATAAAGAAAATGCATACTGTTGATGTCAATCATATTGCTACTTGCCATCAATTAAAAAGGTTTATTATATCTAAATTTATAGTTTTTCGTTTGAAAATAGCTGCAAAGAAAACTAAAAAGCAAAATATGAAGTTAAATAAATACAGCAGCAAATCCGTGGTAATGCACACTGCATAAATAAATTCTGTAGGATGATATGAAAAGTAATTTTAAGCATACATAGTTTATTAGTTTGGTAATTGGTTTAAGTTTTGTAGATTTATTATTATTCAGCTGAAAATACAATTTATATTTTGTTATTGATACAACATTGCTTATTTTATTTTTTCTTATGTTGTATTTACTAACTTCTACTTAGGATTTAGATATTTGGTTGAAATATTAGTATTTCCCAACACCGCCACTGGTTTTGACCCGCCAATGGAGGCGGCCATTTTGTGTCTTCTGTCATCAGTGACATTTCATATGGCCAGACTGTTTCTATAAAGTGACTGTATATTTTATTATAGCCCCTCTATTTACAAAGAGGGGCTATATATTTTATTAAGGTCACTATATCAATAAGGTACCGCCATTAGTGATTTTTTATATCTATCCTTGTCGCACAATTTTCTCCAACTGGGGATAAAAACACATAACCTAACAGATTCCTCACTTTACAAGTGCCATTACACCAAAAAGAAAATCCCCAAAAACTAGTGTCTTCCCTATTGCACTTGGGAAATTTGTATTTGTTATCCTTATCTCACAATTTTCTCACATTCTCACGCTAGGAATGGAATGGCGGTACCTTATTGATATAGTGACCTTATATTTTATTAGAGACCCTAGAAATGAGAGACTGGCCATTGGCCGTCGCTGGCCTGATTGGATGACGCGAACCTGGTCCCTAAAATGGCGGCGCCAATGGTGTGCTCTCAAATATGGCGGGAATTTCAAACTTAAATGTATAAAGGAAGTGACTCTTAAAATAGTATATTATGTTATCAGGAGCAAAAGTTATACTTTATGTGGCGAGGCTGGACGGGTTATCTGCCGAGCTTGCGAGGCAGATAAGCACATATTATCAAATGGTCGAAATTTGGCAGACATCCTTTGGTAGATTTACATGAATTTTTTCATAAATTGAGACATCACGCCTGCAAAATTACATAGACAAAATGTGTATTGACTAAACAAAATTTTATATTCAACAAAACTACTTTACTTGTGTGTAGGCTGTAGAAACTTGAAATTTCCGACAACCTAATTTAGAGGTTAAATACACTTGCAAAATTAGGTTAAAATTGTACGTAGTTTACATAATTCGAGATGGAAGGTTTGGAACAATTCTTAGCTCTGCAGATGCAAAAAATGCAGTTGGTAACCAGCCAAATACAAGAATTGCAGAAGAAAGCAACAGAAAGTACCGCATGTAGTTCTTCGTTCTTCGAATGTGCCATGGCCAAAGCCATTGCAGGTGGATACAGGTGAGATTCGCCAAAGTTTTGAGCTGTTTAAGTCCAACTGCGAAGCCTACGTTGTTGCTACTGGAATGAACAGTTTGTAACACGTTTTTTCCTTTTACACCATATATCCGTTTTCCACTTGAGACCTTGAGTCCTTGTTCAACTTTATATCGAGATATTTAACTTTTTCCACTTCTGACAATGGTACATTATTGATAAAAGCTAAAGCTGTGTTTTCTTTGCAGTTGTTTCATATGGAAGTGCGGTTCTTCTAGGTATGATTTGAGAGGAATGTAGTATGGGAGACTATCATGCCACACTTTATTATATCCCTGGTTGTCATCAAACAACGCTATTATGGAGTAAAGTTTCTCCTCAAAGAATTAGTTGATTATAGTCGACTACAGCAAGGACCTGCTATATGGTGGGATGCCATCGCATGGTGTTTGCTCATTGTCTATCTTCGTAGTTACATCAGCGAGATACTTCCACATACTTTGGACGACTTCCCACTTAACGCGTTCAATTATACTAATCCAAATCACTGCAAACTGCATATTAATCAGTTATCTTTAATACATTACTTGAATGTTTACTGCAATAACTGCAACTGGAGATTCATAACGAACATTAGAGAGTAGTTTAGCGGCCGTAGCAAGGAGATCTGGCTTTGACAGTTTTAGTAAAATCGAAATTGTGTGTTGATTCACATAAATGTGCGTATCTCTGCATGAATTTTTCATACTTTAAATTCTTCTGGGGTAATGAGAATGATATTTTACCCATTTAAATGGTTTTATCAATCAGATCAGACTGGTACACTTCATTTTCTGTTTACTACTATGGCATTTCTTAATACCTATCTATAAGGTATGCAGGGCCTCTAATTTTAAATATAATTTTGTAAGATATGCCGTAAAGGTCACGATTCACTCAACCTCAACCGTTGTGAGCCATTGACCTAAGAGTACAAATAGTCCAGTAGTATCAACGGCAATCATTCTACATTGAATAATTATTCAAAATGCTTCAATTCTCTGTTCCAACGCTGTTATTGCTTTTGAAGGGGATACTGTGCATGGTATTGGGGTAACTTGACTACAAATTAATATTGTTATAGCTCCACGTTGCGGCGTCTTTTTATTTAACATGCTATATCCCCTTTTAGACTGCTGTTTTTATTTATGCTATCTAATTTATTGCATTTAACCAGCTCAGTAGCAAGGTGGCATTTTCTAAAATACAAACGTGAGTTATTGATTACTTTCACATTATATATTTACTGTTATTTACAATTTTCCAGCTAAATATGAGTACTAACTTGTTTATTTACTATGTGGAGTAAGGTTAGGAAATCTGTAATCACTTAATGCAGAAGACTAAAAGCCGTGTTTACACAACTAAAAGTACCATAGTTGCATTCCACCATTTCTATTTTCGGGTTTTTGTAAACAAACTTCCCTTAACTTTTAATAGCGATATTATCACAGAAAACAATTATTTATTATGCATATTTTTTGTGTTTTTTAAAACTGTTGACACAGCTTCAAAGGCAAGTGAATTTTGATTAATAATAAAGAGAGTTACTGAATGCAACCAACGGCCGAAGCAGTTTTAAGCATATTAAATGTGTCTCTGACTTTGATGTTTACACATAACCTAAAAATTATTTTGACTACGAAACTTTATCAAATTGTTAATCGCTTTGACTGCGCTGCAAATATACCACAGATTTGGCGTTGTACCCTGCATACGGGCTGATTTTCAGGTATGCCGATCAACAAAGAATTTACGAGGAAAAACCATTTGTTTCCTTTATTATAGCGACATATTGAAGATTACCTAAGAAATACCGAAAACCATGAGCTATAATTCAACAACTGCTGCTCAGCAACATCCTGAATGCTAACGCTTGGAAGACATCTACTTTCTTTGAGAGCATGAAACGTTGCAGTAAAAAGGGTTGGCGTTGTACCCCGATGTCAGTAATAAACCTGCATACGTGCTGATTTTCAGGTATGCCGATCAAAGATGAATTACAGGAAAAATAACAATTTGTTTCCTTTATTATAGCGACATTTACTGCAGTCATTAGCAAGAAGGCGGTATCTACAGAAAAATCGAAATTGAGTTATTGGTATCGTTGGAATTGGTACAAAATTCCAATCATTTTAGATAAGTAACAAATTGATATACTGGGAGTAGAGATTACGGCCGCACACATTGACTGCAGTCATCGTCTTGGTAAAATAGGCGAAAATCGTCCTATTATAGTAAAATTCGTAAGTCATAATACAAAAAACACTGTTTACAATAATAAAAGGAAATTGAAAAATTCGAGTATAGTTATCAGAGAGGACCTAACTAAAAAAAGGCTCCAGCTGCTTAAACAGGCTGGTAAGAAATATGGTGTAAGGTGTGTGTGGACATATGGTGGCAATATATTCGCTAAAGTGAATAATACAATTACACGTATACCTATGAATGCTGATTTGGGGAATGATTCATAAATTTATTTTCATTTTATTATATTGCTATTCTAATATTGACATTTTATTTTAAACGTTTGGTCGTTATTTTTATACGTAGTTATAAATATTTACCTTAGTTATCAGTTGTGACTTTTAAATTTGCAAATATTTTTACTATCAGCGGAACTCCGGCGAGTCGCTGGCGAACGACTATGAATACGGGTGTTACAATTGCCATTACATTATTTCATGCAAATAAATGATGTTAATAAGAAGGTTGCATTTCTAAATGAACAATTACTTTGCCTTTTTCATAAGCATGCTTCTGTCAAAACAATGAAAATTACAAAAAAGAAAGCACCTTGGATTACTGATAACGTAAGATTAATGATGAAACTTAGGGATAAAGCTAAAGCTCAATATTTAAAGAACAAGACAAATGGCAAGTGGGAGTATTACAAGTCCTTAAGGAATCTAACTACGCGGGCTATAAAAAGTGAGAAAAAAGCTTATTTTAAATTTAAATTTTCAAATTCGGATTCTAAGGCTATGTGGAATGAACTAAAGTCATTAAATATATCAGCAAATAAGAAAAACGAACTACCTACCCACCTAAGTAAACCAAAGGAAATTAATAACTATTTTCTAGATAGTATAACAGGAATTCATAACAATAATGATAATACCTTAAATTATTATAGAAATAATACCTTTTCAGATACTATCGTACCAATGGAATTTACTCTTGTAGATTGTGACATTATAACTTATATACTAATTAAAATAAAAAGCAATGCTAAGGGTTCTGGGGAGTTAACTATACAAATGATTAAATTTTGTTGTCCACATTTAGTTCCATATATAACTCACATCATTAACACTTGCTTATATGAAAATATCTTTCCATCTCAGTGGAAACTTGCATTAGTAACACCTATACCAAAAATAAAAGATCCTACTGAATACAAACACTTGCGACCTATTAGTATTCTACCTACAGATACCAAACATAAAAGAATAAAGTTGTTTGGTATCTGTGTATGGCTTTAAGTTTGACATGTTGCCTGCACACTCTGTGTTTGATATGTGTTACGTCCTGTGAACCATACGATAATGAATGATGATTCTACCTACACCATCAAAGATCCTAGAAAAGATAGTTTCACTTCAGTTAAAGGAGCATTTAACTCAAAACAACATCATTCCTACTAACCAGTCTGGATTTCGGGCGGGACATAGCTGTGCAACAGCTTTATTAAATGTAACCGATGATTTGCTCGAAGCTGCGGACCAAGGCAAAGTATCAGTGTTGATATTGTTAGATTTCAGCAAGGCATTTGATACTGTGAATCATTCAATTCTTTTGTCTATTTTGCACTATGTTGGTTTCTCATATGGCGTAATAGACTTTTTTAAAAGTTATCTTGAAAATCGATCACAACGTGTTCTGCTGCCTTGTGGTACATCAAATCCGAGACTTGTACCAGGTGGAGTGCCGCAGGGATCTGTGCTTGGTCCGTTACTTTTTTTAGTGTATACATCTTTATTTCACAAACACATAAAAACGTGTAAATTTCATATGTACGCTGATGATACATAGCTTTGCCATTCATTTACTATATCTGACTATCAGCATGCATTTTTAAACAATAACTCAGATCTTCAAGAAATTGCTAATATTATCTAAAAATCATTCACTTTTAATTAATCCTGCAAAATCTATTGTCCTCTTATTCGGTAATGCTAAACATTGCCAAGAATTAAAGGAAGTTGTTAACTTACAGATAGATGGAGTTACTATACCGGTTATGGAACAGGCACGGAACCTTGGACTGATGGTAGATAACACGTTTAGATACAAAACCCAAATTATGTATAATATTAAGAAAGCTCATATGAACCTTAAACTTATTTACCCTCATAGAACTTATTTTTCAAAAGAAATTAAAATTCAGTTTTGTCTAATTTTACCTTTTGCGCCGAAGTTTACGGTTCATGCTTAACTAAAGATAATATAAATCAAATTCAGAGAGTGCAAAATTCGTGTCTCCGACTGGCATATGGCATCAGAAAATATGATCATATTTCTCATAAATTGCAAGATGCAGGCTGGTTTAATATGGCAAATAGACTAAAACTGCTTGCGGCCACGTTATACCACAGAATTGTTCTGCATAAGAGACCAGCGTACCTCTATAATAAAATTACTTACCGCACAGATATTCACAACATAAACATCAGGTATAAAGGAACCATAACACCACCAGTTCATAAAACTGCATTATATGAACGCTCCTTTACGTACCAAATAGCAAAGGTATATAATAATCTTCCTATATTCTTGAAGGGTCTGTCTGTAAATGCCTTTAAAAGAAAACTTACGATCGAGTTGCTACGCCAACAATAATTTATTTATACATTTATATTTATGTTACTTTTACAACTGTGATACGATGTGTTACATGCTACTTTGTTATTATTTCTTCATAGCCACGACCAACTGTCGTCGAATTGTATTAGTTTTTAGTGTATAGTTTTAACAAAGAGCGTATAATGATGCTCTTTGGTTTTAAGAATTATATAAACTTAAGAAAAAATCTTTAATATGCAAGGTTTGGGTGGTAGATCAAGAGCGGCATATCGCTGCAATTGAACCTGGGCCTTGGGGTTTCCCTATAAATTAATTGAAATTACGTTTATTTTTTGTTGTTGTAATTTTTAATTATATGGGAAATAAAGCTGCTTATTATTATTATTATTATTATAACTATGATTTTCAGATGAAAAAAGGTGGTATCTACAGAAATTTTGTTACTTATAAAGCGCAAGAAGGCGTCATATGCAAAATGCAAAAGTGAAAAGCAGTATCTGCTTGTAGAAGCCTTCTTCTTTTTTTGTTTTGTTAGATACCGCCTTTATTGTCTGTTTTCGTGGTCGCAAATGTTCAGATATGGCCAACTGCCGTTTCATTAAATTAATAGTATCAAGTCTTCCATTATACAACATTGTCAAGTAGATGCCGCTTTTTCAATCTGTATTTAGTGTTTGCTCGATTGTTGCAATTTAAAGTCAAAAGGCGGTATCTACATTTTTTCGCTACAATTTCTTTTTTTTCGATATAAATGGTGAATATTGTTTCTTTTTATATAAAACAACTAAATTCATACTTATAATACAAAAAATCCACGATTATGTACCGCATGGTGTTGAAATATCAATAAGTTACGTTTCGCCATTTATCACGAAACGCTTTTTTTGTAGATACCGCCTTCTTGCTTATGATGGCAGAATGAGTAGTTACTGAGAATAGGACACATGTTCATATGAACTTTTTTGCTTGAAATGATCTCAAGAACATGCTCCTTAGGTGCAGGGGTAACTTTGCGAGACACTCTGTATATACAGTGTGTCCCCGGATTGAGTTCACTATAGGTATAATTGACAAAAAAATTTACAATTTCATTTTAATGTTTTGGGATTCCGCCCTGCTTGGTCTGAAGAGAATTTTAAGAATATTTACAGTTTTTGAAACACAAGTAGGCCTTGGCAGGGAAGCGAAAACTATTTTATTTTCAGGTAAACTACCCTTTTTGTTCATGATATGGCAAAATTTTATTAAGAAAAGTTGTTTAGAATGATAAATTACGGCCCTATGCAAAATTTTAAAAAGATCGGTTGACTTAGAAAACACCGTTATTTTTTAGATAATTGTATTTTATTTTCAGGTAAACTACTTTTTTGTTCATGATACTGAAAAATTGTATTAAGAAAAGTTGTTCAAAATGAGAAGCTGTGGCCCTATACAAAATTTCAAAAAGATCTGTCGACTTAGATGAAACTGTCATTTTTAATAAATGCAATTTGTTTAATCTAAAAAATAACGGTTTAATTTAAGTCGACAGATCTTTTTGAAATTTGGTACAGGGCCATAATTTTTCATTCTGAACAACTTTTTTTAATACAATTTTTCCGTATCATAAACAAAAAAAGTGGTTTACCTGAAAATAAAATACAATTATCTAAAAAGTAACGGTGTTTTCTAAGTCAACAGATCTTTCTGAAATTTTGTATAGGGCAGTAATTTATCATTCTAAACAACTTTTCTTAATAAAATTTTGCCGTATCATGAACAAAAAGGGTAGTTTACCTAAATAGAAAATAGTTTTTTCACATTTTTCATGGCCGACTTAACTTCTAAAAATTAAAACTCTGCTTAAAATTGTTTTCAGACCAAGCAGGGCGGGATCCCAAAACATTAAAATAAAATTGTAAAATTGTTTGTCGATTATACCTATAGTGAACTCAATCCGGGGACACACTGTATAATATATTCTGAAATGGCAACTACTGAAAGGTTAAGTAATTCAACAAATTCTGGTTTCATTGCATCAATAATGTGTCAGTTAGGCGATCCCGGTTTGCTGTTGAATGATAGTTCTCTACAGGAGATAAGATTGAGATGACAAATTGCAATAAAATTGAGAATTAATTAAATTGCTCAATTTATTTAAAATAATGATAGTTAATAAAACATATTATTTTTAATATTAAGAACCAAAGTAAATACTTCCAATTAAGAAATGTGTTTGAATACTTTGTAAATAGTTGTCAAATATTATTGCATCTTTTTGCATTTATTGTATTGTGGAAAAAAATTGGGCCAATAATTCGCCATAGTTGCCCATATTCCAACTTTGAGCGGGTGCAAGCTGGTTTCAATATAAATGTGCAGTCTAACAGGTAATTACCATAAACCATTGACAATATTGAATCCGTTGTCCAAAATCATGTGGATACAGCTGTTGAACTACCGATACCTTTCACGAGTGCTTTCCATCAAGTTCCATACGAAATCCTGTACAAAGAACAATTTTAAGTTGCTATTTAGGTACCTGCTTATATTCGTACGTTAAATACAAAAAATATCTCAGGAACCCCGTTGATAAGATATGGGGGTCCAAAGTGGGCAGATTGAAAATGACAAGCTGAACTATATTTTATAAATTTCTATATTCAAAATATTGCAAACCCAGTATAATCTTGTAAAAATAAATTTATTTTACCAAAAGTTGCTAGAGTTTTTAAATACAATGTTTTAAATGTTTCAACAATTATTAAAATATGAAATAAAATGAAGCTGGCAACATATCAGATTGATAATTTGCAAAAAGTATTGACCAAATGTGTTTTGTGCCAATGATTTAATGTCACTGTAATGTCAAAATTTAAAGATCATTTGTAATGTTTAGTAATAACGAATATTGTGACATGTACCTCATTCTTGGTGAATGCAATGGAAACTTAAGAAATGCTGCTCTAGAATATTCGTTGCGTTATCCCAATCGTCATCCCGATAAAAATGTTTTTCAGCGGCTTGAGCAACGTATGCGGGAAACTGGTCGTGTTGAATTAAATTACAACCACCATGGGCGACCACGAACAACCAGGACTGCTCAATTAGAAGATCAAGTTGTTGCAGTCGTGGAAAATCAACCAGGTATGAGCAAACATGGAATCGCCCAAGAGCTTGGTATAAATTGCAGTTTAGTGCATAGAATTTTAAAAGGGAACAATTATCACACTTTTCATTATTCAAAAGTTGATGCTCTACAAGAAAACCACTTTCTGCAAAGAACGAATTTTAGGCAGTGGTTGCTACAGCAAATTGAAGCAGATGATGACTTTAGAAAAAAATTATTATGGACGGAGGAAGCAACTTTTACTCGAGGGGTATTTAACAAGCACAACAATCATTACTGGGCAGTTGAAAACCCCAATGTATTTCACATAAGAGGTTTCCAGCAACTGTTTGCGCTAAATATTTGGGCAGGCATATTAGGTACCTACATCATTGGACCATTCTTTTTACCCAATCACCCACAGCACCAGCAAATAAACAAGAGCTACGCAATAGAATAACTGCGGCTGCTGCTACAGTAACACTAGAGATGTTAAACCGGGTACATAGCAATATTAGAAGAAGAGCGCATGCTTGCGTAGCTGCAAATAAGAAAATTTTAAACATTTGCTATAATAATTAATGTTTTTTTATGCGTTTAGTTGTAATTGTTGCTTTCTTGAATTTTGTATTGTTTCCATAGTTTCAAAAAAGGATTAAAATACTTTAATTCCTTTTGTTTTAGTTTAACCTCTAACAGTGTTGCCATTTTTTTTCAAACTTTAACTGCTTATAACTTTTAAACGGGCCATTATATTACATTTGCAGTTAAATATATTAGCTTATTTAGACACGCTCTAGCTCCTCTTGAATATATGGTGCGGTATTTTTGGAACACCCCGTATTGGTATAGGAATATAAAATAAAAGTAAATAAATGTTTTAATCGATTTATTTATCACTTTAATTGCAGTACTGTAAAATAAATAAATACAAACATCATGTTTTAAAAACACGACCGCTGCGATATGTGAAAAGCGCAGGTCTATTTTTAAACGATCAAATTATGCATTCCGACTATCGTATGTCATGTCATAATGCTGCCTTCCTTCATCCATCAAAACAATCTACAGTAATTAAATTCACTGACATGGCAAATAAATATGACTTAACTATTGATAAAAAATAGATTTAATAACATGAAATAACATCTTATGGTCAAAATTTATTTAAAAACAATTTAAATTCAAACACATTTAGTAAATTTATTCAGAAAATGTATAATGGATACAAAAACATTGCGCTTCCATACTTTGACCAAAATGATTTAAAAAGATATTTTTGTCAACTACACGGAAAAATTGCATGTTCAACACATTGGAAAAGTGATTCTTCCATGCTCACGTAAAACTTTTATATTCGCTGAAAAACTCTCACTTTTCTTAACTTGTAGAACAATCTACTATTAGTTCACTAGCGATTTAAGAAGAAAATTAACTCGCTAGCATATAAACATTATAAACAGTTACTTATGGTTGCTATTATAGAGATAATAATAATAATGCCAGTTTAAAATGACAAAGAAATAATAATTAATCGAGTTATTTACCACATTTATATTTTTATGACGCTCAACGCCTTAACAGCTTAAACCTGAAAAGAAACACAGATTGTAGGCAGCTGAAAATTATTTCAGTGGCGTAAATAATTCTCACATATAATCTCATAAGAGCATTAATTCTTTCCGGATTTTTTTTACTGCGTGTCAACAACGTCGTAGTAATTAGGACGCCTTCCATAGGCGAGCGTTTCCTTTCCAGAGACTTTCCATTTGAAAATTTATTTTTTGGAACTTTCCTTACTGCCAATCTCTAGCGTGCTTTTAAAACTTTCTTTAGTGCAACAAAAGTTATTAAATTCGTCCTACATTTTAAATGCGGCATATGCCGCGGGTTTCAGCTAGTTTTTAATATATCTTCTATTAGGCCCCTTTCAAACGTGAATACTGTATGCGGGAGCGGGATACAGAATCGCGGTGAAAAATTCCAAAGGGGTGCAGGAAAGCTGGTGAGCTATAAAAAAAGAACTAGTTCATTCCAGTGAGCGAGCGGTTCTTAGAAATGAACCATGTTGTCCATATCCAGTACAAATACAAATTATTATTATTTAGTAAGTAGTTACTCACACAACTTACATTGATTGAAATCACAAAACAATACCTATAATCCATTTACTTGACATCTGCACTGTCAGTGTCAAAATTAAAAAAAAAATCTTGACTATACCTCAAAAATAATGTGTTTTTTAATAGACTGTACAGTAATTTAATTGTTAAAATGTGAAAAATAGCAGTGGTGCCAACATAATGTCAGTTTGACAGTGCAGATGTCAAGTAAGTGGACTATAATTGAAACGCTCAAATCTTGTAAAACAGCTGAGTTGACACGGTCGCCATTTTCGGGACCACTGCCACCAACATTTCGCTAGGGGAATCTAGTTACTTCCGGTAAATGGCCAGTCTCTCATTTCTAGGGTCTCTATATTTTATTATAGCCCCTCTATTATATAGCCCCTCTATTTACAAATAGTAGCGACATCCTGGGGCAAACCTGATGCAAACATGAAAATACAAAATGTTACTAAACGGTAAATTTCAGTGTAAACAGTGAAAAAATAACTGATCTGAGTACCTGAAATCCTTATCTGCCATTATTTTTACACTTATCGACACAACACCGTGGCATTTCCACGTCCTCGACTTAGAATTTGCCCCCGAAGAGAAAAATTAATAAAATCACGACAAATGTCAATGTCACATTTTAATTAATTATACAACTTCCTTGGCAATTTTTAAATATGCTAGGGATTTAAAGGATACCAACGTGATTTTGCCCCAGCGGAAACATCAAAGGTTGTCGCTACTATTTGTAAATAGAGGGGCTATACTCTATTACAAATAGTAGCGACATCATGGGGCAAACCTGATGCAAACATGAAAATACAAAAAGTTACTAAACGGTAAATTGCAGTGTAAACAGTGAGAAAATAACAGATCTGAAATACCTGAAATCCTTTTCTGCCACTGTTCTACACTTATCGACACAACACCCTGACATTTCCACGTCCTCGACTTCAAATTAACCCCCGAAGAGAAAAATGAATAAAAACACGACAACTGTCAATGTCACATTTTAATTTAATTATGCAACTTCCTAGGCGATTTTTAAATATGCTAGGGACTTAAGGGATACCAACGTGATTTTGCCCCAGCGGCAACATCAATCGTTGTCGCTACTATATGTAAATATAGGGGCTATATATTTTATTAGAGTCCCTGTATATAGGTTACTAATAAGAGTTGGGCAAACAACGTGATACATTTTGATTGGTTTGGATCAATTTTTACAAGGCATGTGTGATAAAAGTGCCGTTTTCGCATATTTTGTAACATGTTACGACATATACAGGATCTCTATATTTTATTAGAGTCCCTGTATATAGTTACAAAAGAGTTGAGACAACGAGGGAATTCATTGTGATTGGTGGATCACGCGCGTCGTATATTTGAATACTCATTGCCTTAGAAACAGTTTCCCATTAATCAAATTTGACAAATTATTATTTAAGTCAAAACTTGTCACTTTTATCTAAGTTCCTGAAATGAGGGGTTGCTGTATTATTGACTGCAAAAACAGATCCGAACAAGGTTTTCTATGAAAATACCATCCTAAAAACGAAGAGCTAAGAGCAGCATATCAAAAAGAGTCCATTTTAATAAAACCAGTGGGAAAAAGTACGCGTGGATGACAGAAGGAAATTAAAAGGTGCTGCCGTTTCTACTTTATTTTCATATCATATAACCAGACCTGAAAATGAAATTTTCTTCAATCCTAAAGATGACTTTTCCCCTGAACCTTTGTCTGAATCTTGCTTTGAAGACAGAAATAGCAATAAACAGGAAGCTGCTACCCAGACCACGTATGAATTCCTATACCAAAGCAAGGATTGTGTTTTCCATTCAAAATTAGTAACTCGCACGCAAACACGTTATCCTGAGAAAGAAATTAGGTAGGTACACAATGAAAAGAGTAAAAACGAGCAACTCGAAAAAGCTTTCAAAAACATTTTTACGAAAGAACAGTTCGATGCTTTAATATGCAGAAACCATCGTTTTAGGAAATGTTCATATATCTGCTATACGAAATGTGTATACATATTTCAGTTTTTTAACACTTGTTACATATTTCTGATACAAACAGTAGTCTACGCTATGTTTTGAGTGCTTTGAAGCAGCAGTAGAAATTAAAATAAAGGTGTTTTAGATAAACGATCTAGTGACTTTCAAACAGTATTTCTGCTGCATGCATGCATGATGCATGTTTTGGATCAAATTTGGCGGCTGACGTTTGTGTTTTCTCAACTCTTATCTAACTATATACAGGATCCTTAGTGAAAATTAGAGTCCCTGTATATAGTTAGATAAGAGTTGGGAAAACGAAGGAATTCATTGTGATTGGTGGATCACGCGCGTCGTGTATTTGAATGCTCATTGCCTTAGAAACAGTTTCACATTAATCAAATTTGACAAATTGTTCATTTAAGTCAAAACTTGTCACTGCAAATGTAATAATTTGTGTTTTTTTACTCAAATATGTGGAGCTGCAATTGTATCTAAATGTCTGAAATGACGGGTTGCTGTATTCTTGGCTGCAAAATCAGATCCGAACTATTAAAAAAATCCTAAAAGGGAAGAGCTAAGAATAGCATATCAAAAATAGTCCATTTTAATGAAAATCGGTGGAAAGAAATACGCGTGGATGGCAGAAGGAACTTAAAAGGTACTGCCGTTACCACTTTGTTTCATTTCATATCATATAACCAGACCTGAAAATGAAATGTTCTTCGTTCCTGAAGATTAATTTTCTGCTGAACTTTTGTCTGAACCTTGCTTTGAAGACAGAAATAGCAAAAAACAGGAATCTGCTACCCAAAGCACGTATGAATTCCTACGCCAAGGCAAGGATTGCGTTTTACTTTCAAAATTAATATCCCGCATGCAAACACAATTTAAAAAAGAACAGCTTTATCTTGAGCAAAAAATTACACAATGATAAGAGTAAAAGTGAGAAACTCTAACAAAATTTCAAAAACATTTTTACTAAAGACGAGTTCGAAGCTTTAACATGCCAAACCATCGTTTTAGGAAATGTTCAGATACCGGTCATACGAAATATGTAGGTATATATATTTCAGTTTCTTAACACTTATTACTTATTTCTATTACAAACGGTACTCCCCGCTATGTTTTGAGTGCTTTGAAGCAGCAGTAGAAATTTAAAAAAGGTTTTTTTTAGATAAAACGATCTAGTGACTTTCGAACAGTATTTCTGCGCATGCATGCATCATGCATGTTTTGGATCAAATATTGTCACTGACGTTTGTGTTGTCTCAACTCTTATCTAACTATATACAGGGTCTCTATATTTTATCAGAGCCAGTAGATATAGAGAGTACCGCCACGTCCGCCATGTTTATTCCTCTGACATATGCGTCACTTTGAGGTTTGTCACACAATTCCGTCAACGTGACGTTTGTTGGCAATCCAAAACTTTACTTAAAATTGGCAAGACTGTAAGTCTATGTCAAATTCGAGGTTAGCAGGTTAGTTTTTACGTCAGTTTTGACACAAACTGGCACAAAACATAACCTGCTAACTTCGAATTTGACATAGACTTACAGTCTTGCCAATTTCAAGTAAAATTTTAGACATACCTTAATCAGTCATTGCTGGTGGGAATAAAAATGGCGGCGATAGCGGCATTTTCAAGGATCAAAGAATGGCGGTACTCTCTATATCTACTGGCTCTGTATTTTATTAGAGATCCTGTATATAGTTTACTAAGAGTTGGGCAAACAGCCTCATTTGACATACAATTTTGATCCAAATTAGATATTTGACATATGTCGAACAAAGAGGTTATAGGAACCAATCTTGCTAACTTGCTTTTGATGGGAGAGTTTTCAGAATATTGATCAATCTTAGAATCTCTAGAACCGACTATTAGGAATATAGGCCCAATTTGGTTAAAATTTAGAGTTGCATATGCGATACTTTCGGTAGTAATATGTTATAAAATATGTAAAAAAGGCACTTTTATCACACATGCCTTGTAAAAAGTGATCCAAACCAATCAAAATGTATCCCGCTGTTTGCCCAACTCTTAGTAACCTATATACAGAGAACCTATATACAGGGACTCTATATTTTATCAGAGCCAGTAGATATAGAGAGTACCGTCATTCTTTGATCCGTAAAAATGCCGCTATCGCCGCCATTTTTGTTCCCACCAGCAATGACTGATTCAGGTATGTCTAAAATTTTACTTGAAATTGGCAAGACTGTAAGTCTATGTCAAATTTGAGGTTAGCAGGTTATGTTTTGCGCCAGTTTGTGTCAAAACTGACGCAAAACTAACCTGCTAACCTCGAATTTGACATAGACTTACAGTCTTACCAATTTTAAGTAAAGTTTTGGATTGCCAACAAACGTCACGTTGACGGAATTGTGTTACAAACCTCAAAGTGACGCATATGTCAGAGAAATAAACATGGCGGACGTGGCGGTACTCTCTATATCTACTGGCTCTGTATTTTATTATAGCCCCTATATTTACTATTTTATTATAGCCCCTATATTTACATATAGTAGCGACAACGATTAATGTTGCCGCTGGGGCAAAACCACGTTGGTATCCCTTAAGTCCCTAGCATATTTAAAAATCGCCTAGGAAGTTGCATAATTAAATTAAAATGTGACATTGACAGTTGTCGTGTTTTTATTCATTTTTCTCTTCGGGGGCTAATTTGAAGTCGAGGACGTGGAGATGCTAGGGTGTTGTGTCGATAAGTGTAAAAATAGTGGCAGAAAAGGATTTCAGGTATTCAGACCTGTTATTTTTTCACTGTTTACACTGATATTTACCGTTTAGTAACTTTTTGTATTTTCATGTTTGCATCAGGTTTGCCCCATGATGTCGCTACTATTTGTAATAGAGGGGCTATATATTTTATATTTTCTGTGACATTCCCCCTTTTTGCAGTGTACTCTTCCGCGCTAAGAGGCGTTGAAAAACTGCCGAAAATCAGTAGATTTTGGAAAATAGCAAAAAACACATTTTTTACAGCCTTTCCGTTCATAGCACTAAAACTAAGCATTTCTTTGTAAATATTATCCTATACTTCGAAAGAGCAGATACAATTCTGTACAATTTATGTGTAAATAATTTTTTCGGACTTTCAATAGTTATGAGAAAAGCAATGACGAATGCATGAAGTAGTCAGTCTCCTCCTTTTTGGAGGCATATACTTAAATGCATCATTATACGTCTGCGCAGATATGTAAAACGTTAACCTTAGGTTATATAGGTGCAACAAAAAGATAAACAGCGATTCATGGTTGATTAATATGAAAACTGTGTATTTTTATCAATATAATAAAACAGGTATGTGACGTATTGAGCTAGCGGACTATCTTGTGTCCTTCAGCTCCACCTCTTTCTGCTGATAGAGATATGAACAGATATTGCTGCTGATTGTTAGTACCATGATAACTGTTTAAAAAATCTGTACATTGGTAAGCCCAAGGTTGATGTGAAAAACAAGGTTGGCCCTTATCCTAAAGAAATTGGGAGAACATTTTTACTTTTATGGAAAACAGTGATGAGGAATGTTAATTTTCATTAGACCAGTTAATAGCTTAGACAGAGGGTGAATACATTCCCCAAAACAGTAATAAAGCATCTACTGGAGAGATATGGGGAGGAAGGGAGGATGTAATCATATCAAAGATTAAACAGAATACGATCGTATGTTTCAAACATACTGGCCAGATCCGTGGTACACCGAAAAACGTCTTCGATTAGTTGAAACAGCAGCTGTTATAATTCTTGAAGAGATAAGATCTGTAGCGTATGTCGTGGATGATTATCCCCCTCCAGATTCTTTCTTGCACGAAAATGAAAGCCTTGTTCCTGAGGTTCTCAATCTTTTCTTTGAAATGCTGATACTGAAGAAGAACCGTGAGTACAGTAATAAATGAAAAAAAAAAGTTTTAGCCATTTCACAGTGTTATTAGCGTTGTCAGACCTAGTTCTGTGCCTTACAAATTGGACTATGAGCTTTTTTTATAAGAAGTTAGGGTCACGAAAACTAATTGATATTATGTCAGCCTTGGGACTTTGCACCTCTTATTCTGTAGCTGTTCGTTTGGAAGTGTCAGTAATCATGAGACCATCTTTACGAATAGACTCCACAGCTTTCCATCAATCCGTTCATGACAACACGAATTTTAACACTCGTACACTGAATGGGTATAATACCTTTCATGCAATGGGGTGTATACATTTGATAATCCCAAGAAATGCTATTGCTCCAGATCAGAGAATTGTCCTCCGAGTGAAGAAAATACTACCAGCTCAACTAGTTGGCGAGATGGGCGCCGTTTCCTTGAAAATTTTTGAGAAAGCAGGTTCTCCTGGCTTAAAGGATTTCCAAAAGTTTTTTGTTTCATCCGATACTATCACACCCTGTTTGGCGGACCTAATTTGGCTTTACAGCAAGTGGAAAGATGTGCCCAGCATTCCAGGATGGAGTGGTTTCATGGAGCAAACCACAAGTGGTCTCCTTTGTTGCTTGCGTGCCATTTATCAATGCTCCACCGAGCGATTCAGCAGTATGTATACAGCTTTACTCACTTCCGTAGAACAATGAAAATCTATGAATCATCAAGCATCTGTAAACACTTTCGACCTGCCGAGGCTGGCTTGGGAATGAAGAAGATCCTGAACAATGGGGTTGGAAGAAAACCACAGATGGTCTGGAGCCAGTAACCACGCTAGAACCACCAGCACCTCAAGCCGTTTTGAAACTTATTTCTTGCAAATGCAAGAAGACCTGTCAGAAAAACTGTGGATGAAAAAAGCAGGCCTCAAGTGCTCCAATATGTGTGTGAACTGCGAAACCAGTTGCAATAACATGCCTCTTACTGAAATCGAAGAGTACCGGGATGACCCGGAACTTCCTGAAGTACTTGAATGTAACTATGCATAAATAATTCCATTTCACCTTTATTTTTTTACTCATTCACTTTTATTTATGTGTTCAAAATATGTATCCTAATACAACTATTCCATGTTCAAACAATTAAAACTAAGTCATTAATTATATTTAATTTATTTTTTTAGATGTAGAGGAACCGGAAGGCATCCCTGCAGAAATCATGGAACCTTTGACCAAGAGGGGTTGGTTTGACTGACGAGGTTCACTTCAATGTCAATAATCATTTAATAATAAGCGTTTTATAAAATACCTACCTATATACCCATGTTATTATACCGGGTGTCCGTTCTCAAAGTCGAACATAGGCGATTAACATTGTATTGGACGTGTTTGCCGATTCCTGCTCGCCAATGCAACTTACAGGGAAGGTAATGGTATCAATGGAAAGATAAAATTATTACGCATCAAATGATGCCAATAGTAATATCCAAGATGCGATTTTTATTCTAAAATACTAATTTAAAACTTGGGAATTTTTAAATATGCCATGCCTTGCTTTTCAAGTTCGATAGCATTTGTCAAAAAAATTGCTAATCAGTTGGCGTGAATCAGGTATTTTCTGTCAACGTCTGTTAAAATTATCTACAGAAAAATTAATTATTTCAATGAAGAATGAGTGAATGCACTAATGTTAATTGCCTATTTGAGAATGGACACCCGGTATGTATTGTTTAACATTGCACAGTTTTCATATTAATCAACCATGAATCGCTGTTTATCTTTTTGTTGCACCTATATAACCTAAGGTTAACGTTTTACATATATGCGCAGACATATAATTGTGCATTTAAGTATATGCCTTCAATAAGGAGGCGACTGACTACTTCATGCATCGTCATTGCTTTTCTCATAAACTATTGAAGGTCCGAAAAAATTATTTACACATATTGTACAGAATTTTATCTGCTCTTTCAAAGTATAGGATAATGTTTACAGAGAAATGCTTAGTTTTAGTGCTATGAACGGAAAGGCTGTAAAATAGTATATTTCAAGGCAAGGTAAGAAAGTGCAGTCTTGCATACCGAGCGCAAAGTTTATAAACCGAGCCGAAGGCGAGGTTTGTAATTGCGCAAGGTATGCAAGAGCACTTCTTAACGAAGTTTGAATACTATTTTTTCCCAGCCGGCCTCAGTGAAGCAACATTTGACACTTAAAAATAATTCAACAGACTGTTCAAGTTGTTAAAGGTGACAATATCCTGCAAAATATGCAGCATGTTTTCCGATTTTATGCTGTTCTCAAAATGTTTCTAAACAGTTTTATTCATAAGTAACTCTGAAAACATACAAATTTGTCGTTAAAAAATCGCTTTACTATTTATACTTTTTGAGGTTATGTCCACTGAGGTCAAACTGTCAAAGCAGTTTTGGTTGGATTATAGTAATTTATTATACAAGACGATAAAGTTAAATTTTATCCACGAGTGAATCGTTTAACGTCGAGACGCAGTCGAGACGTTAATGATTCAAGAGTGGATAGGAATAACTTTATCGTCGTGTATAATACAATATTTTTTTCTATAGCAAGAACTTTAACAATTTCAAAAGAAAATAATGACAGTTAATCACATTTCAAAATGTCAGTAGCTAGATTGGGTTGCTACGATAATACGAAGCTGTCATATTTAATTTAAACAAAAGTTAGAAAATTAAATTACTTTATCTATCCTTGATGTTAAAGTGCTACTTTATCTACCCTTGCTGTTAAAGTAAAACTTGACCTTTTGTTTTCAGTTGATAAAAGCACACTTTAACATGTGCTATAGAAAAAAAAAATAAATCGTGGGCGCGCACAGTGATTTTTAGCCTCTCCTGTCGTGAGTACGCATGCGCGAGATGTTAATTTAATTCCTTCGAATGAAGGGCCACTCACGGGGCCACATAAGGTTTCGTACTTACCTGCATCAAAAGGATGTGAACACTCACAAAATGCATTCCTAATTCCTCGTATAAACAGACTGTAACACAAGTCATAAAGTCAATTATCCGTCAACTATCCATATGTCAGCTGTCAGAATCAGCAAGCGTCAGCAGTCAGCTAACATGCGGTACAGTTTCTTCATAAAAATTGCATGATTTACTTTCTTACCTAGGTGAGAAAAACGAACTTTCTTACCTCAGATGAGGTGAGCAATGCCTACTATTCTAACCGGCTGGGAAAAATAGTATATTTCAAACCAAGGTAAGAAAGTGCAGTCTTGCATACCGAGCGCAAAGTTTATAAACCGAGCCGAAGGCGAGGTTTGTAATTGCGCAAGGTATGCAAGAGCACTTTCTTAACGAAGTTTGAATACTATTTTTTTCCCAGCCGGCCTCAGTGGAGCAAAATTTGACACTATAAAAATAATTCAACAGACTGTTAAAGTTGTTAAAGGCGACAATATCCTGCAAAATATGCAGCATGTTTTCCGATTTTATGCTGTTCTCAAAATGTTTCTAAACAGTTTTATTCATAAGTAACTCTGAAAATTTTGTTGTTAAAAAATCGTTTTACTATTTATACTTTTTGAGGTTATGTCCACTGAGGTCAAACTGTCAAAGCAGTTTTGGTTGGATTAAAAAATAAAGCGCGGGCGCCCACAGTGATTTTTAGCCTCTCCTGTCGTGAGTACGCATGCGCGAGATGTTAATTTAATTCCTTCGAATGATGGGCCACTCACGGGGCCACTTAAGGTTTCGTACTTACCTGCATCAAAAGGATGTGAACACTCACAGAATGCATTCCTAATTCCTCGTATAAACAGACTGTAACACAAGTCATAAAGTCAATTATCCGTCAACTATCAATATGTCAGCTGTCAGAATCAGCACGCGTCAGCAGTCAGCTAACATGCGGTACAGTCTCTTCATAAAAATTGCATGATTTACTTTCTTACCTAGGTGAGAAAAACGAACTTTCTTACCTCAAATGAGGTGAGCAATGCCTACTATTCTAACCGGCTGGGAGAAAAATATGTTTTTTGCTATTTTCCAAAATCAACTGACTTTCGGCAGTTTTTCAACGCCTCTTAGCGCGGAAACCATATGTCGTACAAAAAAATGATACCAACATGAATTGTAGGAAATTTTCTCGTCTTTATTTTAATATAGGGTCATCTTTTGCGTAAAAAGCGTACTTTGCAAGCTATAAGCCAAAAACTAAAAAAAACTGTGATTTTTAGTGGTTTTTTTATGATTTCTCATATTTGCCGAAAAAAATTTTGTTGGACAACTTTATATTCGTGTTCAGCACCCTAAAAAACATAAAGTAAGTCACTCAAAACAATTACACCAGAACTTTCCACTTTAAGCTCTTTTTGAGTACCATTTTACTGGACTATTATAAGGGGTCTTTGACCGCTACAAGTACACGTGTAAAATATGGAAAACAGCTGACTGCACACCACCAGAACTCGCGCATGCGCAAAGAAAAAAACTATCTGAATTTTAAGCCGACAGGCCGTTCTGTATTATTCTTTGCCCATGATGTGTTAATTTCTGTATAAATAACAACTACCTATTGAGCCAAAAGTTCGGGTAAAAATTTCGTATTTTAAGTAATTGTTTTTGTTTTGTTAAATCTGAATAAGGTTAACTATTTTGTTCATATAAGAGGCATAACCAAAATAAAAGGTGTGAGTGAAACAATAGCTGAACTCAAGTGGAACTTTGCGGGCCATGTGGCCAGATGTCAGGATGAAAGGTGGACAAAAATTATACTGCAATGGACACCATATCAGGGAAAAAGATCCAGAGGACGACCACCAAAGCGTTGGACAGACAACATAAAACTTACAGCGGGTTTATCATGGATGAGGGAGGCACAGAACAGAGATAATTGGAGGCAAATGAGGGAGGCCTATGTCCAAAAATGGACCGAATGAGGGCTATTAAGAAAAAAAAAAATTCATATTGCATTTTATTAGAAAGATAACAGAATATGCTTGAATAGAAATTGACAATTTGACTTAAAATTTGCTATACGCACTAGGTTTTTAATGTAACATCCGACATCTTTTTATTATATTTAATAACAGAACTGTCAATCTCACTGAAAATTTTGCCATAACAGCCATGACTGTTATACATTTAACAGCCCAGGCCGTTAAGAAATAACAGAACAGTAACATTTTAACACTGGCAATACTGAAATGTATCGTTGGTGACACTGTAAGTCTATGTCAATTCGAGGTTAGCAGGTTAGGGTTTGCGTCAGTCGGTGTCAAAACTGACGCAAAAGTAACTTTTACTCCAAATAACATATACTATTTTATCCGCAAACGTATTCAGGTAAATTTCATTAACCTTTCAGAGTTAACATACGGTCTGTGAGTCCGACGTTCCCCATTTTATCAGAAAACTATTGAAAACGTTTACTCAAAGCGCTGATCCGTTCAGTACCTTCAAGTTAGGTGTATGGCGTGCAGTGTACTAGGTTATATCTGAAATAGGACTTTCCGTGCTTACGTTATTAACATATTCGGTCTCGTACACCGTACGTTATCCTGGGAGTTTTGCACAGACCTTCAAAGTGCATTGACGTGTTCGAATCGTTCCGTTATCATTCAGCCCAAGCATTTGCCGACCTGAGGTCAAGTTTACCTACAGAAATAACAACAAGTAAGTTTATTTACAACTAAAAGCTAGCAGTGTAAAATTAAAAATGCAAGGGAACAGCGATGGATTCCCCGTTAATCTTAATAATTCCCAATTCATTAATCCTCACAACAACCCCGGAGGACAACAGCAAAAATCACAATACGCGGGCACACAAATGCTAACGCCACAAAGTTATATGTTACCACAAGCCGCAGTACACTCACAAAACCCAATGTTCACAAATCAAATAAATCCTGCAAATCCAACATACAGCCAGATGCTTCAATGGCCGCTAACTCCTCCTCAGAGTTATCAACAGCAACCAGAGGTGTACTCCACAGCAGCCCACAGTTCCTGCTACCAGCATGGTCCCCCAATCTACAATCAAACACCATTCATCAATCAGACAGGGCCGGCTGCGCCTCACATAAATTATTATACACCCCATACCCCCACAATATCGCAAACAACATCAAACGGGACAGCCATCCCCCCTGACAACATGTCAATTAACAGCGATGATACAGGGCATATGGTTCTTAATGACTTCCAAGAAGTGAAACCAAGAAACAAAAGGAAAAAAACCAACACCCCCAAAATACAAACACAACGGTAACAACTCAAAACAGATACCAACCCTTATCAAATGCAAATGATACCAACGCATCCAGCAATAATGCAACAACGGAAAATAAAGAGAAAGTTCCGGTATTTATCTTACACTTCGTAACAGCAATTAACCCGCTGATTACCCTCATCGAAACTCATATCAACAAAAATAACTATTGGTACCAACTAATGCCAGGTAATAAAGTAAAATTGCAAATTGATAATATAGCCGATTACAAGAAGATACGTGATGCATTGGACCAGCATAAGGTTGCAAGACACACATATAGCCTTGATGAAGAGAAAAAGTATAGAGTGGTACTAAGAAATTTACACTACACAACCAGTGAACAATTCATTAAAGAATTCCTAAAAAAAGAAGGTCACGAAGTTGTAAGCATAATGAACGTACTAAACAGAGAGACAAAACAAAAGAAGAACCTATTTTTCATTGATATTCTGCAAAAATCCAACAACAAAGATATATTCAAAATCAAACGCATTGGTAACGCAGTGGTAGATTTTGAAGAACCAAGAAGAAAACAACAAATCCCACAATGTAAAAACTGCCAATGCTATGGTCACACCAGAAACCGTTGCACGAGACCAGCGCGATGCGTAAAATGCGCTGGACTTCACGACTACCGCACATGCGTCAAAAATAAAAAGGACGGTAATCCAGCCAAATGCGTGCTTTGCCAAGGCGACCACCCAGCAAACTATAAAGGTTGCAAAGTTCATCTTGAAATACTACGCAGAAGATTCCCCTACCACCCCCAATTCAGCTTACACCAAAACAAACATCCAGCCTCACAACCGACATACAACACCCAAGCAGCGTCTCCTTACCCTCCCCAAAGCCAACATCAACAAACAAACAGAAACATAGTCTCAACCGATCATAACAACACCCACCAGTTCCCAAATAATTTCCAGGCACTTAGTCAAACACAATTAGGAGCATATAGCACCCAATTCCCACCTTTACCACAAATCCGTCAAAATTCGCCTCAGTCACCAGACCAACAAGCCAACAACCTAACTGCGGTTATATTAGCTATGCAACAAACAATTCAAGACCAGCAAAAAACCATAAACGACCTAACACAGCAAATCAAACTTCTCAGAGAAGCATTAATTGGGAAAAATGGCTCAAATATTTAAAATAGCGTTATGGAATGCAAACGGCATTCTCAATCACAAACAAGAAATAGAAATATTCCTCATACATAACGATATAGATATACTACTGATTGCCGAAACACACTGCTCTAATAAAACCTACTTTAAAATTCCGAACTATACCACATACACAACAAATCATCCAGACGCAGAAAGGTTCGCGCGAGGGGGAACAGCCATCATTATCAGAAATCAAATGAAACACCATCAACTTCCAGAATTTAAAGAAGACTTCATGCAAGCCACTAGCATTATGTTGGAAGACTGGCAGGGACCCTTAGCGATCTCAGCGGTATACTGTCCACCAAATTACCCCGCAAGCAAGAAAGGCTTTATAGACTTGTTCAGCACCTTAGGACCCAGATTCTTGGCTGGAGGAGACTATAACTCGAAACACACACTATGGGGCTCCAGGTTATCACCTCCAGGTAGAGGAAAAACGCTTTACCAAGTGGTACAAGAACTACAACTAGGTCACTTGTCAACATATCAACCGACCTACTGGCCGGCTGACCCGGGGAAGAAGCCGGATCTCCTCGACTTTTTCCTAACAAAAGGAATCGCACCTGGCTATCTGAAAATCACACCAAATTGGGACCTACATTCGGACCATTCCCCCGTCGTAGCTACAGTAAGCACCTCTATTATTGAAAAAGAAAAACCAATAAAATTAAGCAATAAAAGAACCAACTGGGACTATTTCAGAAAAATATTGGACAACCAGGTAGATCTAAGAATTCCTTTAAAAACCAAAGAAGACCTAGAACTAACAGTATACAGGTTCACCAAATTATTACAAGACGCTGCATGGCAAGCTACACCTGAAATACCGGCCAAGAGAATAAACGAACAGTGTCCCCTAGTAATCAAGCACAAAATTGCGGAAAAAAGACGGTTGAGAAGAATTTGGCAATCCACACACTACCCTTCAGACAGAAGACGGTACAACCAGGCAGCCTCAGAACTAAAAAAATTAATAAAAGAGCTAAAAAATGACTCCTTCCAAGACTACTTACAAAACCTGAGCGCCACAGCAGACTCCGACTTTGCGCTGTGGAAGGCAACAAAAAACATTAAACACCAACATCAGCCAATACCCCCCATACAAAGAAATAACGGATCCTGGGCACGCTCAGATAAAGAGAAAGCAGAAACCTTCGCCAACCACCTCACATCAGTGTTCCAACCACTACCATCTCAAATACCCTTAAACGAGGAACAAGAAATAAACGAGGCACTGGAAGCACCGTACCAGATGACGCCACTACCAAACCTCTTTACAGTTAGTGAAATAAAGGAGATGATCAAATATAACCTAAATCCAAAAAAATCTCCAGGCTATGACCTCATCTCCGGCCAATTGTTCAAAGAACTTCCTCGTAAAGGCGTTGTTATGCTAACGTTAATATGCAACGCAGTGTTAAGACTAGGCTACTTCCCGTCCCAATGGAAGGTCGCACAAATGATCCTCATTCCTAAACCCGATAAACCACAAAACGAGGTCTCCTCATATAGACCTATCAGCCTCTTACCTATCATGGGCAAACTTTTCGAAAAACTACTCATGAAGAGATTAGAACCAATCATAGAGGATATGAACTTGATACCAGACCACCAATTCGGGTTTAGAAAAGGTCATTCAACAGTTCAACAGGTGCATAGGATCGTGGATGAAATCAATACAACCTTCGAAGAAAAGAAATACTGTTCCGCGGTTTTCCTGGACGACAGCCAAGCCTTCGACCGAGTGTGGCACAAAGGGCTTTTATATAAGCTTAAAAAAACAATTCCACACTGCTACTATACTATCCTTAGGTCATTCTTGGAAGAAAGGTATTTCCAGGTAAAATATGGTCAAGAACTGTCAGAGCTGAATCCAATTAAATCCGGAGTTCCACAAGGGAGCATACTCAGTCCAATTCTGTACCTACTCTTCACGGCAGATTTTCCTACAAGCAGTCATTCAATTACGGCCACGTTTGCCGACGACAAGGTGGTTCTAGTCAAACACAAGGATCCCACGGTAGCTGCTACACTACTACAACTGAACTTATATGAAGTGGAAAAATGGGCCAGAAAATGGAGAGTTAAGATCAACGAGGATAAATCAGCTAATATTACTTTCACCAAATGTAAAGGCAGCCCACCACCCGTCTTTTTAAACAACACTCCAATAGCTCAAGTCAACGAAATAAAATACTTAGGGATGCATTTAGACAAAGGACTGACATGGAGAACTCATGTCTGGAAAAAGAGGATACAATTGGGACTGAAACTACGGAAACACTATTGGCTACTCGGACGCAGATCCAAGCTATCCCTATCAAACAAGGTGTTAATATACAAGGTCGCGTTCAAACCAATCTGGACATACGGCCTTCAGCTTTGGGGCACTGCAGCAAACTCAACTCTTCAAATCATAGAAAGGTTCCAAAATAAAACACTCCGCGTTATGTGTGATGCGCCATACTACGTAAGAAACGCAGACATCATAAAGGACCTAAAAGTGAAAACAGTGAGAGAAGAAATAAGTGAAGGCAGTGTCAAATACTTAAACAAACTATCGTACCACACCAACGTTTATGCAGTTAACCTGCTTGACAATAGTGAGGACACACATAGACTGAAACGGTTTAAACCACTTGAACTACCATATAGATTCAGTTAATTAACTCATAATAGTGCGCAAACAGTAACAAAAGAGTGTCATTCAAAGGAATGCCGCTCCCACATTTTTAAACATGACATTTTACAAATTGTAACATATATTTTGCTTATTGTATCTTTTACAGATTGCAAACAGTTATTTTAATAAAAAAAAAAAAAAAAAAAAAAAAAAAAAAAAAAAAAAAAACGTTATCCTTAGTGTTAAAAAAATTTTAACGGTAATTTCAAGGTGTGTTGTCTGTTTTTGTTCAGTTTATATGAAAAAAAATTGTTTAGGTCAAGAGTCAGTATGAATTATGAACTGGAGCAAGTACAACGACTACATGATGAAATTGGTTCTGATTTGGAAATAGAGCATGATGACGAAGGAGAGGATGATTAGTGTGATGCAGATATAATTGAAGAACAACGAGAAGATACAGATTCTGAACAAGAGTTAGTCATGGTAGATGATTCTACAACAAATATTGATGCGAACAAACCCATAAGAAATTTTATGGAACCTACTTTTACTGACAAGCATGGTAAAACGAAATGGAAAAAACATCCCCCTGTTCGAAACGTCAGAAACTTTAGTTCATTATGTTTCGCTTATTTCTTTGTCTGTATGAGAAAAACTTTTTTTTGTTCTTAGACACCCTACTAATACAAAATTTATGCATCAAATATATTTTATTAAACATTTTCAAGTATTTGAATGGCATTTTTTCAATGGCTGTTTTTTTTTCGTTGTTAATTTCTAATTATTATAACGTATACAAATAAAGGTTACTAATGCTGTCAGGCGTTATTTTTGTACTAACTATACATGAAACAATCATATTTATTTCATTATTTCATTAAAATAAATTTACAGTAACAGCACCGAATTTTTGAAAAAGTTGGTCTCAGAGACCGACGTTAACCTTGTTGTTACACGACAGCATGTTAACTCTTAATATAAATTAAAAAAAAAAAAGGATGCATCGGATGGGAATAGAACCCAGGCCACCCGCGTGACAGGCGGGCACTGTTCCCCTGCGCTAACCTCTCTTGTTCAAATAACGCGCTACTGTAATGATATATGAACATACTGAATCACCCGAGCTAATAGCACACGGCCACAGCAGCTGTCACACCATAACCCACGGCGACAGATGCTCCGATCCGCTGCTTAGAGGTTTATTTAAATTATTAGTTATTAATGATACGAGTGTGAAAACACAAGCTTAAAGTTTGAGGGTGTTGTTATGCAACGAGACGCAGTCTCGTTGCATATACACCCGAGATACTTTAAGCGTTTTCGCAAGAGTGTTATTCAAAATTTTTTCTGTTGATCAACCACGTTGGTCACGAGTCGCTATGGATATGTTGTTTATTTTATAAACGAAAATGTCAAAGTCAAAGCAAATTCCTGAAAATATTTTAAAGAGAGGGAATCTACTGCGAGAAAAATTGTTGCCCGTGAAGTCTGAAGCTGCTTACGGAAGGTTTATTAAAATTTTTGCCATTGGTGAGAAAATAACAAAGTCTCCTCGGTAACAGAAGAGATAATTCTTGCCTATTTAGACGAGAAGGTAAGTTTGCAATTATTTTCATTTCCATTTACATCTTTTATATTTAATTCATTTGATTTGCAGCAAGAAACGTCACATGCTTCACTTTGGCCGCATTATTCGATGCTGAAGTCATCCTTAAAAGTGAAAGAAAACCTGCGCATTGAGCAGTTTGAGAATGTAATTGCTTACCTTAAACAAATCAATGTAACACTTCAAGATACCAAAACGCATTTTTAAACATTTACTATTTACTAATGAAAATATATTACGTATTATACTCCATTTACTTGACATCTGCACTGTCAAACTGCCAGTATGTTGGCACCACTGCTATTTTTCACATTTTAACAATTAAATTACTGTACAGTCTAATAAAAAATACATTATTTTGGAGGTGTAGTCACTTATAATACCATGAGTAGTCAAAGTTATGTCGATTATTTTTGCGGTGGTGTCACGAATGTCCATTGCGCTTTGGTATGATTAGGACGAGTGCGCTAGCACGAGTCCTAATCCCAAGCGCAATGGACATGAGTAGTAATACCACCGCAAAAATAATCTACCTACTTAACTTTGACTAAGAATGGTATTCGAGGGACTATTTAATGAACCAATAGTAATTTACGTAACAAGTATAGAAAGTGGAGCTTTTCAGTACGAGTGAGATGCTTCCGGAAGAGGCCGTTAGGCCGAGTCCGGAATTTCGAGACGAGTATGGAAAAGCCACTTTCATACGAGTTTCGTACAATATTTTTTCGTACACTAGCATACAAAACGGAATACTAAATTTATCCTCGTATATAGCAAATAAGTAGAGTAATATTAATGTAATGTAATATTATATGTGTTGTAACTAAGGAAACGTACGGCAAAGTGTTACTTTGCCGTACGAATACCGCAAAATACTACTTTGCCGTACGAATACCGCAAAGTGCAACTTTCTGATTAATAAATTGTACGCCAAAGTAGCTCTTTCAATGCTAGTGTACGAAAAACTACTTTTTTCTACTCCCGCATGTATATATTCTGTTTTCTTCACAATCTACAGAATGGATATGTAGGCAATTGTAGTTAACTGAACGTATATGATTTCATATCCACACAAGGGTGGATATGAAATACACCAATCACAAACCACGTTAGTCGTGATTACCTAGGCAACTTTCATTAATTGTTTGTTTTGCAATGGGCACGCCCTGCTGTGCCCTGTTTGTGGCAAACGTGATTTTGATGTAAGATATCTTATTAATTAGCGTTGAATAAATTTTCTTTTAATTTTCCATTCTTTTCCATTGATAGGTCGTAGAAAAAATACACTGTACAACTCGAGTGGAATGTCCATATCGCCCTCGGATAATTGAGCACTCCGCCTACGGCGTCGTGCTCAAACTTTATCCTCGTGCGATATGGACATCATATCCACTCTCGTTGTACAAACTACTATTTCAAATTAGTTTTCAGTAAATCTAGCAACAAACTACTCAATTTCTATAGTAACAGAACACTAATATTGACTTTTTCTAATAAAAATCGCATTTGTTAAAAATAGTCACTTGAATACCTTCTAGGAAGATATATCCACTGATATTTTTTTGATTGGTCAAGAAACGTCAGAATTCTGGATTTTCATTGGTCACTTTTTGACAGATGGCGGGTGAATTGAATATTCAAGACATTTTTTTTTAAATTTGACACTGACAGTGCAGATGTCAAGTAAATGGAGTATAGCTATGAAGAAACTTTAATTGCTTCCAACGCTTGTAATTCCAGCTAACATAAACACTAAATCATGAGTAGCAATCACAGTATGATTCGGGAGAGTAATCCGACCAACAAATTTATCAGAAGACACGCAGCATATCTATGCACTTTTTCTAATTCATTTTGTCCAGGGTAATTATAGGTACATACTTTCTTAGTGATTCATATAATTTCAAAAATGCAAATACATCCTGTAAAATTCCACTTTCAAGTTTTAAACATTCCAGTTTTCTATTTAATGTTCAAACGGAAGGATATGGTAAATGCAGCTTTAATAGGCTATTATAACCACTGGTTCCAAATGTAAATTTAAGATGTAATGCGGCCCTGGCAGTTTCATTGAATGATGGAATGAAGCAGTTGGTGTTGCGATGAATACCATAAATTTGACCAGGATTGAAAATATTTTCTAAATTTAAAATTTTTTGGTTTCTTTCTCTTGTCAGTTCATTGCTCAAAATCTTCTTATTACGAGGGTTGCGCTGAAAATTGTTAGTTATTAAAAGACTGTTGCATTTTTTAACAAAACATCTTTATGGTTTTTCAAAATATTCTCCATTCAGACTAATACACTTGTGCATTGTTTGAAACCACTTTTTAAAACATTCAGAAAATTCATATTCTGAAAGGTCCTCAAAAATTCTTTGAAATTCTGTAACTGCTGCATCTGCGCTGGAAAATCTTTTATCTCGCATCATTTTTTTAACAGTTAGAAACAAAAACAAGTCGCACGGAGCCAGATCTGGGCTATACGAAGCATGAGTTACCAATTGAACTCCCGAATCTTTAAAAAAATACAACGTTCTGGCAGCAGTGTAGGAGGATGCGTTGTCATGATGGACTAAGATGTTACCCAAACCGGTCCTTTGGCGACCTGTCTGTAATTTTCCAAACATCTGTGGTAAAGCCAATTCGCAGTACCATTCAGAATTAACAGTTCTGCAATCTTCAAGTGGAATAACAGCAACAGGACCACTTCGGCGGAAAAAAAAGGCAATCATTTTCTTATTCACGCTTCTGCCACAAATTGCTTTTGTGGGAAAGTCTTCATCTTTGAATACCCAAACACTAGTTTCAGGATCGTAACTGTATACCCAAGATTCGTCACCTGTTACAATGTATGCCACTTACTTGGAAGCTCCTCCGTTAAATTTTTGCAACATAAATTTACACCAGTGTACTCGATCCTGATTTTGACCTTCGGAGAGCAAATGCGGTATCCAACGGCTTGCTAGCTTTCTTACTCCAAGATGTTTATGCAAAATGGCATTGACTGCCGAAGATCCAATCTTCACTTCCTCCTGAATCTTCCTATAAGTAATTTCGATTGGACTGAATCGAGCTTGCCACACGATCAACATTTTCCGAACAGGCAGCTTCCGCAGGTCTTGCTTCGTCTTCTAGCAGCTCTCGCCCTCGTCGAAATTCGCGGAACCAATGACTAACAGCGGATAATGAAGGGGCAGCATCGCCAAAAGCTGCTATCAAATTTTCATGGCTTTCCTGGTATCCTAACTGTCTTTTAGTCATAGAAAGTCATAGCTCTAAAGGCAGTTCGCAGAATGCTCATTTTAACTGAATTAAAAATGCTCAACTACTTAACCTACAAAATTAACTACGTTTCACAAGGATATCTGAACGTTTGACACTTATGGGTAACGAATGTCAACTAATGTGACATTCAATTGTTGCAGTTGTTTCTAGCCAATTGAGCTTCCATGGCCTGCTACTAACTATTAACAGAGCATCCATCGTATGGTTTAAAATACTAATCAGCAAACATTTACAGCCGTATTCATAGTTTCGTTATGAATAGTATGTTGGCGGCACTGTACGTCTATGTCAAATTCGAGGTTATCAGGTTAGGTTTTCCGTCAGTTTTGACATAAATTGACACAAAATCTAACCTGCTAACCTCGAATTTGACATAGACGTACAGTGCCGCCAACATACTATTCATAACGAAACTCCGGCGACTCGCCGGCGAACGACTATGAATACGGCTGTTAGTATAGTTGAAACTTGGTTTTAATATATCGAGAGATCCAAAAAAAACTGTTCCTTAGCGGGCTGTGGAAATTCAACGTGTGAATAATATGTTGGTGACACTGTACGTCAATGTCAAATTCGAGGTTAGCAGGTTAGGATTTGCGTCATTTTGTGTCATAACTGACGGAAAACCTAACCTGCTAACCTCGAATTTGACACTGACGTACAGTGTCACCAACATATTATTCATACGTTGAATTTCCACAGCCCGCCGAGGAACAGTTTTTTTTTGGATCTCTCGATATATATATATATATATATAATCATAAGCCACTTTACCACGATTGTGGTGTGTGGCGTGTTCAGTTTTCTTTATTTATTAACGTGCTTGCACTTTAGTTTATTCTTAGTTCTTACAGTTTCACTTATTTTTAATACTTTCACTGTTTTTGGTAAACAAACTTTGCCCACTCTTTTTTGTTTCTTGCCTTCTTTTGTGCTTCCTTCCATGTAAATCCTCGTCTCTTGAGTATTTCTCCAATCATTTTATCCCAGGTTTTTTTGGGTCTTCCTTTTTTTTTACTCTTCTGTATTTTGGCCTCCCAAACTTGTTTCACTGGACGCATGTGCTCCATTCTTTGTAGGTGCCCCCACCAACTAAGCTGTCTTTGTTCAATAAATTCTATTAATGGCTGCACTTCTAGATCTTGCCTTATTTGTATATTTCTAATTCTATCTTTCTTTGTGACTCCTCTAATTCTCCGTAGGTATTTCATCTCGACTGCTTGTATCCTGCTCTTCTGCCTGCCTGTTAGGATCCATGACTCGCACCCGCATGTAATGATTGGTCTGTAGATGACTTTGTAAACATTTATTTTTGTTTTCCTTGTCACTTCTTTCTTGTTAATGATACTGTTATTGATCGCATAGTATGTTTTAATCGCATTCCTTATCCTGTTATTGATCTCATTTTCTTGCCCTCCTGTACTTTCAATTTCTACTCCGAGATATATATATGAACCAACTGTCTCTATTTTTATGCCGTCTATTTCCATGTTCATTTCCTGCTGTTTTCCTATTGCCATGACCTTTGTTTTTTCCTTATTCATTTCCATTCCATATTCTTTGAGTGTTTCGCTCCATATCTTCAAACCTTCCTTTAGATCTTTCCCGTTCGGTGCTATCAACATGATATCATCTGCAAAAGCTCCTTCTGATATCATTACTCTTTGCAAGTTTTTATGGCCTATGCTTAGTTTTTTAACTTTACTTGTGCATTTATTTAGTATATCATCCATGAATATAATAAATAATAACGGGCTCAGAGCACCTCCTTGTCTTAGTCCTTCCTTCGTAGTAAATGCTGCAGAACTCATATTGTTACTTATAACTTTATTCTCAGTCCTTCTATATAGGCTTTGAATGGCTCTTATTAATTTTTTGCCTACGTTTCTGTTATGTAAACTGTTCCACACGTTTTCTCTTGGCACCTTATCGAACGCTTTTACTAAGTCAATAAATGCTATAGCTGCTTTGTCATCTTGCTGTAATATTTTATCTATGATTTGCCTTACTGTGAATATATAGTCCTGCGCACTCCTACCTTTCCGGAACCCACTCTGAGCCTCATTCAATGTACTTTCAATTTCTGCTCTCAATCTACTGTCAAGTATTTTCTCATATATCTTCACTACAGTACCTAGCAGCGAGATTCCCCTATAGCTGTTACAGTCCTTGGTATCCCCTTTTTTGTATAATGGGATAATCAGAGCTACTTCCCATTCCTTTGGTATTTTTGCATCTCTCCATACCATGTTACTTAGTTCCAGTAATACTTGCATTCCTCTTTCTCCCATCTTTTTTATCATTTCTGTCGTAATTTTGTCTACTCCTGGCGCTTTTCCATTTTTTAACCATTTAATCGCTGCTCTCAAACTTGGTTTTAATACGTTTCTATAATCTTTTGAAGCTCATAGATATTCTTGCCACTGATATTTTGTTAACCATTGGTCTCCTGTGAAATGCTGATTATACTTACAAGCAAAATCTATTCATATTAAGAATTTCTTGTTCCACTATGTCTTTCAGCGTTGATTTTTTGAGAAACTTGTGAAAATAAAATGCCTGACTTGTATTATTACAATTAAGTGCTGAGCAGCCTGTTTTAGTGACAGCAAATAAACTTAGATATTTTTTTATTCAGTTTGAAAACGAGTTGTTAAACATATACTCCATGAGATTGGTTCCAACCAATGAAAAACAGGCATCCCACATGTCCCAACTCTCATTTTAATATTATACAGGGACTCTAAGCGTGAGGCACTGCGAGTGGCCTTTATCGGGGTTTGGTGCGCACTTATGTTTTAGCGGAGACGCATGGGTGCGTCTTGGCTAAGACGCTGCGTTACAGGCTCCCCCTCTGAATCCAACGGCGTCCCGACGTAGGGTCCAGCTATAGGAATGGAACCTTATTGTTTTCTTGGGCGGCCTCTTCTCCTTATGGGCTGAATGGCCTGGGGCAGTGTCTCTGTTGTCCCTTAGTATTCAATTTTCAATTCATTTTATTTATCATCAACATATCACATGACAAGTCAAACAAATACATCTAGCAATGTGTAATAAAACATGAAATTAATATAACATTTTACAATTAAAAGAATAAATATTAAGTACACATAATTACGATAAATAAAGGATATTTTAGAGATGTTTAATTTATAATTAAACATATAAATTTTAGTCCAAATTTACTAAATATCGTTCACAATTTAAAAGCCAGTGTTGTTTCGCAATCAAACGAGTTAAAGGCCAGAAAACTGCAACTTGCAAATCGCGCAAATAAACGACCCACAATCTCAAGTTCAGCGCACGGACTTGCAAACACATGCGGAACTATAACAGCTTACCGCCTGCTGAGTAGTTGTTTTGTAATATTAGAATCGTTCCACTAATCTACACTTTGCACTTTGATATGTTGTTATTTAGTTAAGCAATTAATTTTTGTATAAATAGACCGTTTATTTTTGTAATAAATCAATCGACATCTAATGTTTGATTCAATTCATTCGCAACGTTGCTGCCCTCTTCCAAGCCATAATCCATAAAACGTGAGGCTGCGTTTTAAGGGTAGCAACATCATCATCCCTTTAAGGTCCACTTGAAGGTCTTTTACATGTTGAGGAAACTTGTTGAACATTTTGACACATACATAGTTTGTTCCCAATTGGGCACAGTTAACCCTGTGGTAAGGTATTATCAGATGGTTTTTATTTCTCGTGTTGTGGTTATGTATGTCGCTAAGTATTTGAAACTGATGTTGGTGTATGTATGGGGTGAGGGCGGAGATGTGGTACTTGCTGGTCACTTTTCTGGGCTCTCTTGGGTTTCCAACCTCGAAGGAAGTAGGAGAGACCTCTTGTAGTACTACGTAGGGTCGGTCTCTTCTGGGGGTGAATTTTGCTGAAACCCCCTTTGCTGCGTTGCTCAACATGTGGCTGTCCACCCAAACTAGGTCTCCTGGTTTGTAGGGTTGGACGTCGCGTCGACTTTGGTCTGCGTAGCGTTTTCCTCTGTCTTGCTGCTGTTCCCTCGTTTCCCGAGCTTGACGGATAGTGTCCGTTAGTTTTAACAGGTACGGGGTTATCACGGGAATGAATGTGTCGCCGAGGATGATGCTTCTCTGGTCACGGGTGACGTCATCTGTACCCCTAAGTTGTCGGCCGAATGTCAGCAATGCCGCTGTGTATCCTGTAGATTGACAGAAGCTGGTATTCATGGCAAAACGGACAGGGGCTAGTTTGTCTGGCCATTGGTCGTGCTGGTCTTGGACGAGGATGGCGAGCTGTGGTTTCAGATCCTGATCCTTCCTCTCGACCGGATTTGCTTGTGGACAGTAGAGGCGGTTGAGGGTTTGTTTAATCCCTAAGCAGTGGACGACGTGTTGCATGATGCCACTCACGAACTGCGTGCCATTAACACTAATTATTTTCCGTGGGATCCCATACCTCAGGAATACTTCCTCTATTAGTGTTTTTGCACAGCTCTCTGCGTCTGCTTTGCGGTGTGCAAAAAGTTCGATCCACCTTGAGACGATCTCCTCAATGATGAAGATCCATTTTTCTCCCGTGGGTGCTTCTGGGAGGGGACCAAATAAGTCTATGGCTAAATGCTCAAACCTCTGGGCCGGCGTAGGCGTGTGTAGAAGGCCAGCGAGCTTCAGGTTCGTAGCCTAGCGTTGACAGTCGTGACAGTGCTTTACGTAGTCCGCCACAAACTTTCTCATGCCAGGCCAGTAGTACCGGGTTGAGATGCGGAGGTAGGTCTGTTTTTCTCCGTAGTGACCTGCTTCAGGGGCGTCATGGTACTTTTGTAGGATGTCGATCGTTTCTTGGGTGGGTACCACCTGTTGTGCTTCCTCGGCGTCAATGTCGGGGGAGTAGCGGTATAGTACTCCACTGTTCATCAGGTAGCCTTGAGAGGTCCACTTGGCGTAGTCGACGGCTGCGGGCGTCGGATTCTCAAAGCAATCAATGATTTGTTCGACTTCCAGCTCCTGAAGTTGTCCCTCACGGATGTCTCCGGCTGACCGGGTCAGAATGTTGATGGACACTGTACACACGTCACACTTCTGCTCCACGGGATGGTCGCAGACTGGCCTGGATAGAGTATCTGCTACCACATTGCTCTTCACGGGAGTGTAGGTGAAGGTGGCCTGCTTGTGTAGAGGCATCCGGTACTGATGAACGTCAATAGGAGGGTGCGTACCGGTCTCTATGCGATGCTCGCCATAGGGAGTGGGTTCTCCCCCTAAATTGAAGCGGCTTTTATGGGCTTCGAGCAGGTTGTTTACTTCTTGGCGTTGCGCCGGGGCAAGAGCTTCCCCTTCGGTGGGCGTGAGCTCGAGAGGTTCCGGGCTCCCCAGGGCGATGTTAACTGCTGGGATTCTCTGGGGCGAGTGTGGGAACAGGTGAGTCGGCAGCTCGGCTGACTCTGGGAACGCTGGATACACGTCAGACATCGCGTCTGCGAAGATGGCATTGATTGCGGTTGGGTCGAATTGGAAAGGAGGGTCTTCGACTTCCATGTTTTCATCTTCATCTAGCATCATTTCAACTTGCGTGTCCGGGAAAGCTTCCATTTGCTGTCGAGCTCAGACGGCTTTCCATCGAGGATCTGCACTATTTGACTCTTCTGCTACGTTTGCGTAAGGGCTGCTTTGGGGTGCGGCTTTCAACTTATATCGAGAGATCCAAAAAAAAACTGTTCCTCAGCGTGCTGTGGAAATTCAACGTATGAATAATATGTTGGTGACACTGTACGTCAATGTCAAATTTGAGGTTAGCAGGTTAGGATTTGCGTCATTTTGTGTCAAAACTGACGGAAAACCTAACCTGATAACCTCGAATTTGACATTGACGTACAGTGTCACCAACATATTATTCATACATTGAATTTCCACAGCACGCTGAGGAACAGTTTTTTTTAGATCTCTCGATATTTACCCTGTCATGTCTCTGCTTCAAAGGGGAAGACGAGCTCGGACTGGTCCACGAAACTCCACACCTTCCTGGGCAGATTCAGCAGTAGTCCGGCGTCCTCAATGAAGTTGACGCCTAGGAGCGTTCGGTTTGTGGCCTTTGGGAGGATCAGGAAGCTCGTCTCGATGCTTCTTCCGTTTGGCATCACAGGAACCGTTGCTGTAAGGACCTCCTGGGGTTGGTTTCCCCCATCAGCTAGAACAAGGTTGACAAAGTGCTTACTGAACTTATGTCTTTCTTTTCGCAGCATATTATACAGGGTGTGCCCCGCGATACTCTGCTTGGCTCCCGTGCCAATGTAGGCGTGGCCTGTTGCAGCTCCGACGCTTATTTGAACTATGGGGCGCATGCGGCCATGGAGTTTGGGGCTGACTATCTGATCCGCGAGAAAAAAACTTAATGTTGCGGATGTTGGGCTGGTTTGCAAGTAGGGCACTGGCTTCTTATTATCCCAGTTGCTCCACATCTGAAACAGGCAATTGGTGGTATCGCAGCTGGCTCTGGAAGTTTCTTGGCGCTGCCCGTGTTTTCTGCGCATTTCCGTTTGTTGCATTCCTCCCAGGTGTGGTTTGGGTAGCGGCAGAATTCACATCGAGGCCTCTTGGGTTTATCCTTTGTTGCTGTTGCTGAGGTTCCACCTCTTCACTCTTCCTCAGCTCATTCAAGAGCTCTTGGAACGTACTGAAAACGGTTCTCGAGATTTTCTTTCGAATCCTTCGATGTAGGAGACCGTACACCATATCTAACTGGAAATCTTCGGTAACTTGCCTGTCCACAGGGAGTTTGGCGAGGAGAGCTCTTTTCTCGCAGATGAAGAGCTCTGTGGGTGTCCCGTCGCCTTGCTCTGATGCGAAGATTTTTCTTAGAATCTGATGAGTAGGTTTGTCGGGTCCGTATGTTGTTTTCAGGAGTTCGACGGCTGCTTGCCAGGTGTGTACGTTAGATTTGACCTCTTGCCACCAAGTTGCCGCGGTGCCTTCTAATAACATTGCTAGGCCACGAATCGCGTTTACTTCCGCCACTTTCTCACAATCCTTGAAAACTATCACATTGTGTAGAAACGCGAATATCTGTTTGTCCGTTGAATCGCGAACTACACTTCGAAAACGATCCGGATTCTGAAGTCACTGTCTTGCTTTGCATTGCCGCGATCAACATTTGCATTTGTTCGAATGACATTAACACTGTAGGGTTCGGAACCTGCTCTACAGTTCTTTCCACGTTGTTATCCATTGCTGCCTGAAGTTCAAGTAACTTCCTTATCTGAGATCTTGTTCTCGGATGGTTTGAATCTCCGGCCACTAGTTGGAGCGCCACTGTTGCGAGTGTAGATGGGGTTCGCACAGAAATATTTATTCTCGCAGATTTATGGCCTCCGTAATAAGATTTCAGAGTAATATAATACACAATTATGGAAACACAAAATTTAATAAAGTAGCATCGGAATACAACTAAGTAAAACTTTCAAAATACCATAAAAACACCTTTTGCACGAATCCAGCAGGATGTCGATATTGATAAAGTGAAAACAACTTGGTTGGGTTTCCTTCACAAAGCAACCACTAATCCTGTCAAATAATTGTTAGGGACTGGCCCACCAGTTGGAGGGCGCTAGTTGTGAACCAAATTATAATTAATGATAGGTCGGTATGTGAAGAAGTGTTGTTTCAAATTGTGCCGATTTAGTGTAGAAACACAAATTTTTTAAAAGCAGAAAAAATCTACTAATAGAATCGTTTTCGGAAAGCATCTGTCAAATCAAATAATTGTTAGAGATTGGCTCACCCGTCAGGAGGCGCAGGTGTCACCTGTACGCTTTTTGAAAAGGCATACGTCAAACTGACACCAACAAATCATTTAAAATGCGTGAAAAGCATTTTGAACCAAAGTAAATTGTTGCAATTGAGCACGACTATTGTAAGATTGACAATACTTATTAAACAGTATTGCTATTTGAATTACTTAAAATATATTTGTTATTCGCAAATATTTTGTTTGAATTTTCCATAATTATTGTAAACTTCAGAACCTATAAGAATTTTGCATATTCCGATGTATGCGGTTCAAAACTTTAAAATCGAGATTCTGATGAAGGCAAATTATGTATATGCAACATTTGTATTGGTGTTGAAGGCATATCCTTAATTAATCCAAATATCGTAGTAATGGCGTACGAGCCCTAACCACTATATATTTAATAATAATAATAATAATAATAAGTTTATTGTACTGTACAGTATTCGTCAACAAAATAACATTAATATGTTTGGATACACATAATAAACTCATCGAAGTTGTAGAAAACGTGTTGCTTCATGAAGGATTTCAGTTTCGTTGTGAACCCATCGTCCTTCCACTCCTTGGGGCACCTATTGTACCAGCTGACTCCACGATATAAGTAGTCGGTAGTTATCATTCGGCTGTTGGGTCCTTCCAGCAGATCGTGTGTCAGGTCATTTTGTATTTTAATTAGCCACCTAGGCTTTAGGGCAGCGTGCCCGTATGTTAAACCCTTTTAGTTACTTATTTGGCTTCATCGCCTAATTCCATAATAATGATTTTGCACATATTTGGCCTCAAGCGCAGTATTTCTCGTCGTCCGGGGCACCCCTTTGTTGGTACTTTGACAATCGGGTGTTAACGCTCGCAGGATTTCCGAACCTTCTAGAATTTACGCTGTTGGTGTGACTGCGAGGCCTCGCGCTGTCTTTGGCACCGGCACTTATTTGTTTTACTGGGCGCCTCGCCATTGGCTGTCTTTGTCACCGGCACTTATTTGTTTTATTGGGCGCCTCGCCATTGGCTGTCGAGAGTCACGTTGTAACGCCGTTTTGGCTCACGCCACGGCGGGGGTCGGAACGCTGCTTGCTTGGGCAGTTCCATGCCCGGTTCTACGTCGTCACGTAAGGGAGTGTTCCCTTTAGCTCGTTGTGCGAGGATTCCGTTGAGGTAGGACATCACTTGGGCTAGTTTGGCCGTCGTAGCGGCGTTTGTTGAAGCGCCAGCCTTTGTCGCCATTTTGGGCGCATCCAGACCATTCACACGTCGGCCGTTTTAGCGGCGAATGAATTGCCACAGGCAACCTGTTTCCCGCAAGCTGGACCGCATGCTGATCTCTTGGATCGTCACCAATAAAATTAAGGTATTTGTAACCATTGAATCATACTAACTTCTCGTGCGCGAGCTGTGCGCTTAATCATGTGAATAACTGTGAAATCTTGTGCACCGTTAAAAACGTACCCTTCGCATCTTAAATTGTTGTCGCGAAGTGGCGTCGCTCGCTCATTTTTGATCTAATCACTTCCCTCACTTGGGCTTTGCTGTGTTTGCCCAAATTATCATGTGAGCATTTTTATGAACAAACGTTCCCTTTGTGGGACTCATATGTCAAACTGCTTTTGATTTTGTACAGTTATGGGTGTTGTTTAGTAACCGTAGTGCGCCCATCAGCTGATGCTTATTTATAAGAATTAACGCAATGTTTGAGGCACGCTTTGCTGCCCCAATGTAAGACTGGACTAATAGACGCTTATCTAATTAAGAGACGCTTTATTCTTGGTCGCTTTGTGCATGTTCTGTTTCAGTGTGCGACCATCATTGAGGAGATGAATGTACGGTGGAGCCAGTGAGATCAGAGCGTGCAGGTAGGCTTGGTGGTGACATTGCCGTGGCTGAAAAAGCCCTCTTCATGATCTAAGTATTTTTGAAATCACGAAATCGTTGTGTGAGTTTATAATTCACGAGTACCCCTATCGACGGAGTGTCTTGAATACTTCGCCCCCGTCTAACCGCCGATGCCCGGTTATCCGGGTTAAGACAGGCTTGGTGGCGCCCTCATAATTTTGACGTACCCTATATATATGCCTCAACACGCTTGCCCAGAACGTATCGTGTGACTCACGCCGGACTCTCTGGGCGTTCCAGCCGTGGCCTTTAGCCTGTTTTTAGCAAATCTCAGGGCAAGTGTGCCAGTTTTCCAGGACTGATTCCGTGGTGCGATGCTCACCTTGGGTGGGTGTCGTAAAGTTGTTTTAATACCGTAACACTTTTTTGTAGAGAATTTAATTACCTTTCTTTCGTTATTGCATATTCGTGGTCGTAGAGTCGATAGGAACGAAGATATAGTTGAAAAACCGAAAAATTTACCTTCTGAGCACTGTAAAAAGTTATGCGTACAACGGATCGTTGGGGACTTCTCAACCCTTATTTGGCACGACGAGAGGTATATGTAAACCAAATTTCAGCTCTCTAGGATTTTTTCCGAGGTTACATCTATTTTTCGGATAAATGCACTGGACTATTAAACATCTACGCTGTAGAAGCAACTGTCGGGGGTGTGCGTTCGTCGCGTTTCAAATAAATGCGTAGTAGAAACAGCTTTTCGCGTGTAGACTGACTTTATGCTTAAAATAAATGTGTAGTAGAATCACCCGCTTGCGCACAAATGGATGTTGTTGTTGGCGTATTTGAGACAGTTCTTGACAGTTGATTTAGTATGGTTGCCATATATATGCATGGTAGAAATGGTCATTTATTTAACGATCTAGTTAATAACACTAGCGTTACTTACTGTTTTTTTACTAGGTAATGGTTGCTTGTATTGCAGTTAGCTTTTCAGTTTAGCACGAGCCAGGTTAACTTCTGGTTTATTTCAATGGCGACTTTCTTTAAGCACAACTGGGAGTGAAATAAAGTAAGAGGGATCTCATCGCTATCGATCTAGCTGGCAATAAAGTAAGGCAAAGTAATTAATAAAAATATAACGGCGTAGCGGGCACTCCAATATAATTTGGCGCCACCTAAGGAGTCTCATTACAAGTTGAACTGATATGTACATTTGTATTTTTGGAAAAGCATTGTGATTAATTGCATTAAAGACTTCCGTGTGCTCTAACCTGCTAACCTGCCCTAACTAATAGGAAAGCTCTTTTAGTAACAAACGTCTCTTGTAAATTATTTCCAACATAATTTACTTACAAGTTTATTCCACCAACATTTGGGGCCGGTTGCAGAAAGCAATGTTAAGTCTGGTGTTAGCTAACGTCGCGTCAAAGTGAACAAAATCGAATCAAATTTTGTTTACTAATGTATTAGTTACCATAAAGATTTGAGATTTGATTTGTTTTTGTTCACTTTGACGTCGCGTTAGCTAACGCCAGACTTAACATTGCTTTCTGCAACCGTCCTTTAGGATGGCAAAACTATTATCATAGGCCAATGTTTTACATTCCGAGGTGCAGTGATGTGGCACGCATTTTATCTGCAGTCTACTACCCTTTCTGTTGTTCTGTTGTAAAAATTAATCACCGTTGGTTTCGTTTTACTCCTGATAGATCGAATTATCATGATGTAAAGTTGACCCAAGAATGACTGTGCTGTTCTACTTTGGATGAGACACCAAAGTAGTATCATTATTGATTTCATATCCCTAACTTTAGTTGTACCAAATTCAGTTGACCAATTTAACCTACACGTGGTTTTTACCTGTTTTATTACTAATGATCATTTTGGTCTGAAGATGACGCCAGTCTGGTTTCGAAACATGTCGCCTTGTTAATAAATGTAGGTGGAGAAGACTACTGTGTTTTATTGCTTCTGGATAGGTTAGTCGAATTCTGCTAGATCTCCAATAAAATAAGCTAAGTTCTCTTTCTTGATTTTTAATTTCCTTAGTTAGTTGTGGATAATGGAAGCAGATTAGTATTCCGAAACGTTCATGTCTTAAAACATTTTTATTTGAAATCGGCATTAAGGTACTTCAAAATCGTCATTGAAATACAAGAAATCGGCATTACAGTAAACCATTGTTTTACGACTTTTTTGTAGGTGGCGAGGCGACAGATAAGCGACAACCGACGTTAACATAACCTACAAATGTTGGTTAAAATATTGTAATTTTACGATTTCTCGATTTAAAATAAAACACATTGTACTCCTCGACGCTGAAGTTCCTTTTTATCCCTCATGTGGTTTATTCGTGATAAAAAGCTTAACTTCAGTGCCTTGGTATACAAACTACTATTAATTTGTAGTGTGGCGAAATACCCAAAAAATAACATGATTATTGAAGCGCCACAAAGAAGTTTTAGAGATTATTTTTGAAATTATTTGTAATTGTAATATTGTATTGCTTACCTGGTTTCTTAAATTATGCAATTTTCGTTGTATTTCTTCGGCAGTACAATTAATTTTTTCTGATATCTCTTTCAATATTTTGCTCTTATTTTCATGATTTCGGTACTCTTTACATTTATGATCCCATAAAACAAAGTTCTCCTCATATATGCCAATTAATTCTGTAGTTTCTTCTCTTGACCACTTTATTTTAGAAGCCATTTCTATAAAACAGCTCTCAGTGAAGCTCTCACAATACGAAACGTGTTGGTATTTGGAGAGTAACTACCACTTGCGAGTAAGTCTTAACTAGTTCAATGTCTGAGAGTTGGTAGGCACTCTCCGATAGTTACTCTCAGAAGCTTGTCCACTTGGGAGAAATACTGGCGAGAGTATTTCTCGCAAGTGGACACGTAGCTTAAGTCACTTCCTCGCACGAGACAGGGTCCCAGAGATATTTAAGGGCGTCTCTAGGGGCAGGTGGATTGGCGAGCCTAGGGTACGGGATCGTGGGCGTCTCAAATAGGTCAGCCCAGTACCCCTTCAGCTCGTCGAATGAATGAGCAACAAATTTTTGTCCACCCTCCATAATCTCTTGGACTACCCTCTTTCTGTCTCTCTTCCATCCAGACTGGCTTCGCGCATAGTCCTGTCTGCGTTGTCTCTTCTTTGTGGTGCCTCTTCTGTTCGGTATTGCTTCATGCTGGTGATTATGGATGATGACTGCCGGTGCAGGGAATGCATTCTGCAGCCAGTTATTAATGTCTTACTCGATTGGTTCTTCTCGCAGGGCTGCTTCTGCAACAGCTACAAAGGCCTGGATGTTAAATTCCTGGGTGCCAGCTTTACGAATTTAAGAATCAGATTACGAATGGCATCACAGAGGCTAGTCCCAATCGAGCTCCTTCGGGAATCCCTCACCGGCCATTTTCTTCCATGGAAGTCTTAGAGTCCTTGACTTGCGGCACTGGCATTGGCATCATCTTCACCGTCGGTGGATCTCACGCCATTCGCAGCCTCACTGCTGTCAGTCCTAGCTTCCCCGACACTATCACTGTCGGTTTTGCTAGTACTACTGGACTCCGGTTCAATCACTCTTTTAGCGAGCATAGTTGCAATTGCTGCGACCACCATCTGTTTATAATCTTGGCGCCTCCTGGCGCCATTGGTGGCCTCAAGTGTTTATCTCGGAGTCCGCTCCAGCAGATATTGGTTTACGAACAGCTCCCCGTTCAGTGTCCCTTCCGCTTCTTTCCGCGCCATTAATCGCAGCTATTCCTGGATCTACCTAACCTTCTTGGGCGCACTTACGATTTCCTCGTTTACTATCTCCGGATGTTTATGGTGACAATGGACACCCAAACCCCACTTAGTTGGAAACGAGCGGGGACAATCCAGACAGTTGAATAGTTCTGTTGCAAGTATTGGAGCCCCTGCAGGTGGCTCGGGTGGTATAGATGGTGGACTTCTAGGTATAGGATCAGCTGTAGGTGGTTTTGCAGCAGCTATGGGTGGCGAATTTATCCTTCGCGGTAGAGGATCTGCTTCAGGTGGTGTTGGATTGATTGTTCTAGGTAGTGTTGCTACATGTGATGGTTCTAGTTGTGTAGGTGTTGAAGTCGTCCGTTGTGATATAGATGAGCGGCCCGTTGTATCACCAGGGTCGGGGGGTCGCGGTGGCAGCCCCCGACTTCTAGTATTCTTTCTATAATTATTTGGGCCTGGTAGATTTTGGGGATTGGTTAGTATAGGCTGGCAACCCTCTAACCCCTCGGTTAACGTCGGCCTTTCACCACCTGTTGCCCCCATTATGGGCGGGTCCGTCCGTACATGGCTACAGTTTCCCACGCTGGAACCTTCGGCAACAGGAGTCGATCCGTCATCCTTCTGCATGAATAACTCGACCTCGTATAGGCAAGACTACGGTCTTGGAAACACTGAACTATATCTCACCTTATAGGTGAGCGCGCTCGTATGTGCTTCCCTGGTCTGTCCTTTCGAACAGACCTTTGGACCCCACAACCTGTTCTGGAAGTGGGGCGGAGCAACTCATGTGGTGGATTATGGCGATTGTATTCTCGAGTAGGAAAAACTTTAGATGTAGGGCAAACTCTCTTAATTTATCTCATGCATGTTTTGGAAATCGTAGTCAAGCTACCAGGTGAAATGTGTACGCATGTATCCCGAATAATTTTTGCAAAACAAAATTCCAGAAAAAATTGGTTGGCAGGCAATAGCATTGTTCTGCTGTATTCACTGTAATAGTTTAAGGTCGTCAGAAAATAAGGTCATACTATTCAGGATTGGCAGCAATTATCTGGGTTACCCCAGTTATTCTAATCCATTCACTTGTGGCATCGTCCATGCATGAGATTCCTAGAACCTTTCAGATTATTGCAAGTATTGGAGCCCCTGCAGGTGGATCGGGTGGTATAGATGGTGGACTTCTAGGTATAGGATCAGCTGTAGGTGGTTTTGCAGCAGCTATGGGTGGCGAATTTATCCTTCGCGGTAGAGGATCTGCTTCAGGTGGTGTTGGATTGATTGTTCTAGGTAGTGTTGCTACATGTGATGGTTCTAGTTGTGTAGGTGTTGAAGTCGTCCGTGGTGATATAGATGAGCGGCCCGTTGTATCACCAGGGTCGGGGGGTCGCGGTGGCAGCCCCCGACTTCTAGTATTCTTTCTATAATTATTTGGGCCTGGTAGATTTTGGGGATTGATTAGTATAGGCTGGCAACCCTCTAACCCCTCGGTTAACGTCGGCCCTTCACCACCTGTTGCCCCCATTATGGGCGGGTCCGTCCGTACATGGCTACAGTTTCCCACGCTGGAACCTTCGGCAACAGGAGTCGATCCGTCATCCTTCTGCATGAATAACTCCACCTCGTATAGGCAAGACTACGGTCTTGGAAACACTGAACTATATCTCACCTTATAGGTGAGCGCGCTCGTATGTGCTTCCCTGGTCTGTCCTTTCGAACAGACCTTTGGACCCCACAACCTGTTCTGGAAGTGGGGCGGAGCAACTCATGTGGTGGATTATGGCGATTGTATTCTCGAGTAGGAAAAACTTTAGATGTAGGGCAAACTCTCTTAATTTATCTCATGCATGTTTTGGAAATCGGTCAAGCTACCAGGTGAAATGTGTACGCATGTATCCCGAATAATTTTTGCAAAACAAAATTCCAGAAAAAATTGGTTGGCAGGCAATAGCATTGTTCTGCTGTATTCACTGTAATAGTTTAAGGTCGTCAGAAAATAAGGTCATACTATTCAGGATTGGCAGCAATTATCTGGGTTACCCCAGTTATTCTAATCCATTCACTTGTGGCATCGTCCATGCATGAGATTCCTAGAACCTTTCAGATTATTGTTTAGTTTTTCATGATCCGATTACACTTCGTGGCTGAGGAAACATAGTAATATCTTACCCGGTTTCCAATTCCGCCCGCTATGGCTGACGGGGTTTCTCGTTGTCGGAATCCAGCACAGAGTCATCGTTACTCCCGCCGTTTACCCGCGCTTGCTTGAATTTCTTCACCTTGACATTCAGAGCACTAGGCAACATTTAGGATACTATTATCATAGGCCAATGCTTTACATTCCGAGGTGCATTGATGTGGCACGCATTTTATCTGCAGTGTACTACCCTTTCTGTTGTTCTCTTGTAAAAGTTAATCACCGTTGGTTTCGTTTTACTCCTGATAGATCTAATTATCATGATGTAAATTTGACCCAAGAATGACTGTGCTGTTCTACTTTGGAATGTGAGACACCAAAGTAGCACCATTATTGATTTCATATCTCTAGCTTTAGTTGTACCAAATTCAGGAGACAATGTTCGTTTCTTTTTTTTAATGTACCAACATAAAATAGCTTTTATGTGTCACTTCCCCCACAGTTTCTGTCACTGAACAGTGCAGTCATGTTACGACTTGAACCGTATAGAGGCTGATATCCCTTTTACTACATATGTAGAATTATTACTAACACCATATGGTTGTTTCCCGGCATATATCTCCAAATTATACGAATAATACATTTTAAAATTTACATGAATATATTTTTACGCTGCATTTGGTGGAATACACTGGCAAAATTGGCATCTTCCTCTGAAATCTAAGAGTATATCATCTAATGTCGCGCATTTTCGTGGATGATAATATTTTTGGCAGTATTATATCAAATCTATTGTCGTTTCTTTTGCTGTCGGGTATCTCGATCGTTGAAGTGCAAACACGGCATTAGAAATTTGAACCTTCTGAAGAATCCAGCACCCACTTACCTTGAAAGGCTCTCAGATTACGTACAGTCGTTTTGAAAACTGTGTTGTACAAAGATAGTTGTAAGTTTACTGGTGGTTCTTTTTCACTCAACTATGGCTCACATTGTATCTTAACTAAGTAGACCTAGATGTATACCTTTAAAATATTTGTATGCACAGCGTTTTTTCTAACTTGATGTATTTAATTCATACTCACAAAGCACAAATGCTGCACAACACTTTAATGAACACGACTGTACAAACCACTTCCCCCCACCCATCCCGTCTTCGGTGTTCTAGCACGTTATATCGGAAAATTATTTTGCAAAGGCCTTTCACACGGCAGCATCTCAAACTCTAGTGATGTGCTGCCATAGCTTACGCTACCTTATGTGCCCTTGCGATGTGGAGGTAGAGTTTTAATCTCCCTACTGGGGGTAGGTTGCCAAAGAAACTTTGCGTCCTTCAGTGAAGAACAGGAATTACAGGGTGGGTGGATAATGGAAGAGACATACCAGAAAAGGTGGAAAAATACTGCCTGTGTTGACAGAGAAAAACCACCTAAAACCTGAATCAGAACAGACCGACGCAAGAATCGAACCAAGGACTTTTCGAATGCAGTACCGCTAGGGGGAGCCAAGAGTCACAGGTTTTTGTACTCTGCAGGCCAGAGAGGTGGAAACGATATCTAGTTTCCTAATGCAGCAATGTTTTTATTCCACCAAGGGCCCCAAGGATCAGTACCACCAAATTTACGACGTGTCCTAGGCACAATTCTCACCCTCAGCTAAGGGGCCATAATAGTTCCAACATCCTTTTTTACCGCTGGTTGTCATATTTGTTTCTACAATACTTGAGAGTTCGACAGTATAAAGGCGTTTCCTGTCTTATTATTTTTTTGTTTCATTACACATCTAAGATATTATACCAGTTTTTATACAACTGGCCAACAATTCAGTGGTGATTTTGTTGTTACGTGGCAGGTTTGTGGTCGAATTGTTTAATAATAATAATAATAATTTTTATTTCTCACTGTGTGCAATATAAACATTTTTAAATACAAAGAAAAAAAATTAATATTCAAACAAATGTTACACACAAAAGCCTTACAAAAGGCATGGAGAAACAACAATATAATAAATATATATATACAGACGGCTAGTAGAGCTGCGCATATCACTAATTAATCATTATTTAAATTTTCAAATTCATTTAAGGTATAAAATTCTTGGTCACATAACCACGTTTTTAATTTCCTTTTGAAGTATGTTTTAGTTGGTGAATTTTTAATTGCACCGGGTAATTTGTTAAATAGTTTCATGCCAGAGTAATAAGGTGATTTTCGGCTTTTCGTTTTTTTATAAGGTGGTAACCTTAATTGCAGCCGTGAGCGTGTAGGGTAGTCATGTGTATCACCATGTATAGGCAATTTCGGTAGTTTTTGATAAATCATTAAACAGACTCTGTAAATATATAAACTAGTGAGTGTTAATACGCCTAACTTCTTAAAATAAGTTCTACATGAGTCTCTAGGTTTTAATCCGATCATCGTTCGTATAGCTCTTTTTTGAATTTTGAATATAGTGTTCGCGTCTCTGCTATTACCCCAAAATTCTATGCCATATTGCATCAGATTCTGAAAGTAAGCAAAGTACACCGTTTTTGCGATATCCAGATCAACCTTACTACTTATGACTGTTAGCGCATACACAGCTGAACTGAGCCTTCCATTTAAATGCGTAATGTGTGGCGACCAACTGACTTCCTTATCAACAATAATTCCCAAAAAATGTGTATTATCAACTGATTCAATTATTCCTGAGCTTGTAAGTAAATTGATGTTATCATTATTTTTACCGGGATATCCGAATGTTACTGCGTAAGATTTTGTACTATTTAGAAGCAATTTATTACTTGCAAACCATTGTTGAAGTTTATCTATAACTTCTAATGCAGTAGCTTTTAAATTTTCTGCATTTTTATCATTTATAATTAAACTAGTATCATCAGCAAAAAGTGTAAATGAACAACTGTCTACATTGTGCGGTAAATCATTTAAATATATAATGAATAGTAAAGGTCCCAATATGCTTCCTTGCGGAACTCCACATTTAGAGGTTTGCAAGTTGAACCTATAGCGTTTAATACAATTTGAGTTGTTTTGATGAGCTACCTCTACTAGTTGCAATCGACCCCGAAGGTAAGAATTAAACCAATCATGGGCAATACCTCTAATGCCATAAAAATATAATTTATTTAAAATAATTTCAAAGTCGACACAGTCAAAAGCCTTTGAAAGATCGCAGAATATTCCCAAGACCTTGTCATTGTTTTCCAGCGTGTCTATCACATGATCAATGAAATTATAAATTGCATCTGTAGTGCATCTGTTTTACCTAAAACCGTATTGATTATTATTTAAGATATCCTTATTATTTAAGTAATTATTTAATCTTTTTTTCATTAATTTTTCTAAAATTTTTGAAAGCACTGGCAATAATGAAATGGGTCTGTAGTTTTTTATGCATTGTTTTTCACCTTTTTTAAACAGAGGTTTGAACTGCTATTTTAAATTTATCAGGAAATACTCCTGAGGTAAAGGAACAATTGTATATATCAGTAAGTGGGGTAGCTAATATGCCAATATTATCCTTTATAACTGATACTGGTATCTCGTCCCATCCAAAGGACTTTTTATTTTCTAATTCTTGTACTATTTTAATTACTTCGTAGTTAGTAGTTGGATTTATATAAAAAGATGATGAGTTGTTATTAAATTTTGTATTATGCAAGTACTGTTACTTTTTACAGCTGGAGTATAAATTGTTGCTCTCTTATTGAATGGATAAATATACTTTGAAGTAACTCATTCCGCTGACACCACAATAGGGACAACGCCAATTTTCTCGAGTCTAAAGTGGATATTTGTAGCCGTTCAATTTTTATTATTGTGGGTTATTATTATTACACAAAAGAGATGCAGAAAATACTATACTAATTACTTTTCTAAAAAGGAAATATAGACTTGCGTTTCCATAATTATTATGTTTGTTCTTGCACCCACATCCAACTGCATGCCTCATATTTTGAAAATACGTGCATATTATAGGTTTTGGTAGGTTTTTATATTTAGTTTTGGGAATTGCATCAGCTGATATTTCTCTGGAGGTCGTGTCGTAGAGGATACTTCGACAAGGTTATTACTGGTAGTAGGACGAGTATTACTTTAACAATTCTATTAACGTTGACACTACCACTGCTTTCGTTTACAGGATGTATATTGGGTACAAGTAGAACCATCGCAGAATTTAATATAATTTCCGACAATCATGTAGCTCAGTGGTTAAGAGCGTGAGGTCTCGGTTAAAATTCGTGCGCAGCTTATTGGACCGGTATCGGGCCCGGTCACCAATCGCCGTTGGGATACAAGTAACTGCGTTTCGCCAGGAAGACTGGTATATGGGAAAGAGTAACCTAACCACACATAACATACACTGATATGGTAACCTGTAACCTCAAGGTATCATAGAGATGGTGGCCAAAAAGACGGACAAAAAGAATAATTACATGGAGACCTAGAGAGGTTAAAAGGAGAAAGACAGCCAATTCGTTAGACGAATGATGGTAGAAGAATGGCGGGTATTGGACGAATAACCCAAAAGACACAAGCTTTCAAACAGATTAATGATTTTTGTCACGTCTTCCCGAATGCAGTCTATTACCGGACAACTGAGAAATAATAAAAGCAAATTATTTAATTTTGCGAATATAGCTATACCAGTACCCATTTTTACTTTTGTTCTGGCGCTTATGGTCATGGAATTATCTGCTTCTTATTCTTGCAGCAGACCCGCGGCCTGTTTGTTCCAATTATTACTTGATGTCGAAGTGCAGCTGTCCATTCATCGCTTCGGTGGTCTTCCTGTCAATCTGGTAGTTTTCGGTTTATTGTGCCTTGCTATTTTAGAATTTAGGTAGTCTGTTTTTCAGCATCCTCGTTACGTGCTCGTTCCATGCTTTTCGGCGTTTTAGAATCCATCTAACCACATATTGTACATTTCATCTTTATCTTATGTCTTATATCATGGAATTATGTGACATTAAGATATTCCTCCAGTTTTTTTATAGCTATTAAGGCAACTAGTGTTTTACAGAGGGTTTAAAAATCGAGGTCGATCATGTTAAAATTCGAGCGAAGCGAGAATTTTATGATCGACCGAGATTTTTAAACTGTAAAACACGAGTTGGCTTCAATATTTTTTCTACAGCCGAGGAGTTTGTTAGCTTAAATGCCCTCGGGGCTTCGCCCCTCGTCAAAGCGGCCGTCGGGGCTCCACCCCTCTTCAAGGGGGCCCACGGGATTCCGCTCCTCTCCATGGGGGCCCTCGGGGCTCGGCACCTCTCCAAGGGGGCCCTCAGGGCTCGGCCCCTCTCCAAGGGGACTCTTGGAGCACCACCCCTCTCCAAGGGTGCCCTCGGGGCTCCGCCCCTCTCCAAGAGGGCCCTCGGGACTCGGCCCCTCTCCAAGGGGGCCCTCAGGGCTCGGCCCCTCTCCAAGGGGGCCCTCAGGGCTCGGTCCCTCTTCAAGGGGGCTTTTGGAGCGCCACCCCTCTTCAAGGGTGCCGTCGGGGCTCCACCCCTCTCCAAGGGGGCCATCGGGCTCCGCCCCTCTCCAATCGGGCACTCGGGGCTCCGCATACAAATCGGTCCGATATAATAACTGTACTTTTAATCTTCACAAATAAGGTTTTATAAACTCTTAAAGTACTCCGTGCTTTAAATGGAGTGGCGTGTTTTATAGACAACATAAAGCACGCCGCATATGACCCTTGGAAACAGTTTAAAATCACGGCTGTAGAAAAAAGATATTTTAACAGGTTCCTTCGGTCAAATTTATGCACGGTATTAGATTCTACCCGCAATTCTGTTCAACTTTGCTAAGTTGTCCCATCTTGAATTTTCCTTAACAATAAGGTTACCAATACATATATTGGCACCCTGCATAGAGTGTGCACTATAAGAAAAAAATATACATTTTGTCTTATTTTTATTTATACATATTGTCTTTAAAATTTCCTGCACATTTCCCAGAACACCTTGTATGTACCTGCATCGTACATACTTTTTATAGATTTGTATAAACTAAAAACATTCTAATGTACACTGAGACCGCGTACTTTAAGATGTGAATGGAATAAATTGCAAGTTTATATGAGCTCTAGTTATCAGGAAATAGATTGCGGTGATGTCCTATGCTTTCTGATATTTGAATTTAAAAATAGGCAAACTGCGAAGCATTTCTATTTTTACATTTTAGGCAGATGTTGAGACTCACGCCCAGTTAAGTTTGTGCATACCAGAACGTAATTCGATTGACCCAATAAAAAGCAGAGAAAGAGACGTACGAATATTTGCGTTGAATACAATATGTATTGTTTGTAATGTGGGATAAATTTGTAGCAGGTTATTTTCTATATACTTTGTTTATTTTTCAAGCCTTCTGTTGGTAATAGATATTGAATAGCCACACTAATAGAAATCGGTAGTATATCGTTGATCCCAAACCAATTTTGAGATCATTTAATGGTATACCACGTGAAATTGTTTTCTTGAAGACTATAATCATTTTCTATTTGAGGATATGGCATGTATGATAAATTGGTGATAGCTTTGACTCAGATGGCGGTGTCATCTGCGTACTGAAAAAGCTAAACTATTGGGTTAAGTGGTAGAAGAATGTCGGCGCAAAATTGAGTCTTGAGGAACCCCGGCCCATGGTGCTGGTGAAAATAGAGGTAACCATTAATGATACGGAGGAAGAAGAAATTGACATGGAATTCAAAAAATTTGGCCATCAGTTCTTCATGCCAGACGAAGTTGAAGGCTCTGTCAATGTCAAGCATGATGGTGACGAGGTGTGGCGTAGGGTGCCTTAATGTCAATTTGACGTATTTGTCCTTTACCAGAGTACGAACAATCATCTGCAGTATCCTGTTATAGGACAAATACGTCAAATTAAGATCAAGACACCCAAGTGTGGCTCTAAAATAGGAGATTGGGGGGGGGGGGGGGGCGCAAACCGTACGGAAAGTCGAGAATAAAGTGAGTCTTTAGAAATCCTCGAAGCCTGGAGGCAAGAACGTTTTCGTAGGTTTGGCCCAGAAATTTGAGAAGGGCTATAGGAAGATGAGACGAAGAGAGGTTGGCATCCACCACGTTGGCAGTTCTTCAAGCCCGGGAAAAGTGCCCGAAACAGAGGCATCAGTTGAACATGTCAGGCCATTTTATATTTCCCAGTAATTCAATTATCTAAATAAACCTTTAGAACAGCTTTGGTACATAATTGGCGAGTTTGCCTGTATTTCGAGTCCATTTTAGTCATAGTCCATCGCTTAATACTGCAACGTTTAGCATCAAGCATAGCCATTCGTAAACTTTGTACACTCCTTATATCGTTGTTTCTAATTCGTAACCTTTGTACAACCCTTGTATCGTTGTTTCATGCAGCTGCCTGCCCCTTCAGTCGTAAGAGCGTTGATTTTCAAGTTATTTCAAATTTGGCTCGTGAGAAGACTTTCTCGAATTTTTATTTAGAGCGGCTGTCGATCTTTTTCTATTCGAGGCAGCTGCAGTGGCGTGACGTTGTCCTTGGCTCCTGATTGGACGCCCCGATCGCGCGAAGCTTAGTTGTTAGCGTCGGTCGAGTCATTGAGCTCCGGGCCGCCGGATAGAGAGTTGAGATTGCGATTTTGTATGGGCGTCTCCACGCTTGGCGTGGGAAAGCCTGCTTTTCCGTTTGTGCTGTTACAGCAAAGTGTTTTTCTGGGACTGTTGTCTTTTTAATTGAGTTGCGAGGAAACGCTGCATGGTTACGTTGGTGTGCACTCGTGCTGTGGTATGGGGAGGTCCGTGTCCGAGTTGTTGTGGGGTTCAGTTCATATGTAGGCTCGTCAAAGCCCATTTTCCGTCGTCGTCTGTGAGGCGGCATCCTTTTCCTGAAGTTACCCATCCAACGCCTACGCTGGTAGCTGTGTAATGGCCAAGGGGGCCTGTACACAATTCGCTCTTTGAAAGAGGACTCTGTAGGACGTCGTAGCTTTTCGGCTCTGCCACACACACATCAGGTACGAAGCGATATAACAACACTGCTTTGAGTGGCATCGTTGCAGGCCGAGCTCACTAATAAGGTAAAATTGTGCAATAAACTATTTCGCCCGCGTGTTCGAGTAAATTAACCTTTTGAAGTTTGCGCTTGACGTATAATTAGTGCAGAGTACACTCTAGTACAACGTTAATGTTTGTGTTCTAACACTCAGTGCTACAGAGCAGCTTTGTTTGTTTGTTTGTTTGTTAATGGACAAGGTCTAGGCATGCAGAGTACCAGGTACCTTAGACACCGACTGCTTTGGTCATATGGTCAAAGTCCTACTTAGAATTTTGCCGAGACTAAGGAGTTCCAACCCTAGCAAGGGATCTTTTACATGCTACACATCGTAGTAACATGGGACCCACGGCTTTACATCACTTCCGAATGATGGCATTCTGTAGAAGCTTTCATCTGCATTTTTTTTATTTTTGAAAACCTCACCGGGACCGGCTTTGTTATGTAAATTAACCTTTTGAGTTTGCGCTTGACGCATAATTAGTGCAGAGTACACTCTAGTACAAAGTTAATGTTTATGTTTTAACACTCAGTGCTGCAGAGCAGGTTTGTTCTTGTAACTTAACCGTTTAAGTCGGCGCCCGACGCTTAATTAATGCAGCAGCACATTCCAGTACAACGTTGACGCTTGTACCTTGCAATTTAGTGTTTGTCCTTGTAACTTAACCCTTTAAGTCGGCGCTCGACGCCTAATCAATGCAATAGTACACTCTGGTACAAAATTTAGCGTGTGTTATAGTTTAGCGCTGCAAGTCAGTACGCTCTTGTGACTCGAACTTAAATACCAATTTCATGCTTGTGCGTGACACTTGTTGAAGCTTAATCTGACTTTCTCTTTTTTTAACTAGAACCGATTTGGATTTGCTGTTCGGCTCAGCTGTGCGTCGTGGTTCTTAGATAGAGCGCTTCCCAGCTGGGTGTACCCCATAAGTCGTTATTACAAATTGTTATACGTGCCGAATACGGCGGTATTACTGTAAGGTGTTTGTTTGGTCACGTGGAGTGACCCAATAGATGTATTAACTGTACCGGCTTATGATTTTTCCCTTGTGTATTGTGCATGTTTGCTTATAGGGTAACTAAGTCACTGTGTTATTACCAATGTAAGATGAGGTCCGGACGTGGCAGATGAGCATTGCAGATAGGTGATTGTGTCTTTCGCTGCACTGTAGCTTCCAGAAATAGTTATTTGAGTATTTTTCCCCCCGTTTTACCCTCAAGTCCGGTTGAACGTGGGTCACTTGATTTGGATCTTGTGGCGCCCATTTATTTAATAACATCCTATATATACCTCGATATGCTTGGCTTGTGGTGTACCGTTTTGAACCACGCACATCTCCCTGAGCGTATTTGAGCCGAGGCCTTTAGCCTGTTTTTGACGATTCTCAGGGTAGGCGTGCCCATTTCCCGGACTTGTCTAGTTATTTAATACTCACATAGTCGTGAGTGTCGTTAAGACATTTTGATACCGTAACAAACAGAAATGTGAATAGTGTAATGGTGACTGCGGGAAATTGACGGTAAGTTCGGCAAGCGAACCTGTCTTTCCCGGGAAGGATGTCCTTGTCAGAGACCAAAGCGTTGAGGGAGAAGGTTGATGTCGGAGATGGCCTGAACTAGGGTAATGACTTGAAGTGGGCAAATGCTTTAGTTGCCGGCGATGGCACGACAAACCACACAGAAGTTGTCGTGGGAAAAGTTGAGGTCGGTGGACCAGTTCCAGAGTGTCGACGAAGATCTCTGACTATCGCTGGGGTTCCACCACAACTTCTCCACCATGGTTATTCGAAACTTTGGAGGAACGTTGTTGCCCCTGAAGTATTTCAGCTTCCGCGAGAATGTTGCCTCTTCATGGTAGTCGAGACCGAAGCAAATTGCCCTCCAATGCAGTTGCCATGCGAAATCTGGTGGCCTGAAGGCGACCGGTGGCGGTGGGAGGTTCCACCGGGTGTTGATTTGATGGTCATGGCCATGATGTTGGTGGCTGATACTATAAGGAGATGGTCGCAGGTTGCAGAAGTACTGATGATGGCTTCCGCGATAGTGTGGAATTAATCGATCTGTAACCAGAATGTGATCAATTATACAACAGCCGAGATGTGAAATGAAAACATAAGCTTGGTTGCGCGTCCTGAAGAGGTCCAGAAGAATAAGGCAGTTTACGAAATCGGCCGCTTTGGTGTTGGTGGCGATGTTTTCGAAGGCGGTATTCTTCTCGTTGTAATCTTCCATGATTATGGATTTACGGTAAAAGGCGGCCAATTGAAGAATGTCTTCCGGAAGCGAATGATCGAGGGGACATAGATACTGAATACGTAGATGGGATTTAGCGGGGTTTGGATGATGATTGCACAGTAATTACGAAAATTATTCCGGAATTTGTGCGGATGAAGATGGCAGGCGATCATTGATAGCAAAGGTGACACCCGCTCGACTCCACCGAGGGCCGCTCTTGCGAAAGATCTGAAATGTGGAAAAATTTCATAATTGTGAAGGGTTAGTTTTAGTGCTGAAGGAAACGTGGATGTTCTCTATACGGATGAGGTTTTCGATTAGGGGCCGCTTTCCGGTCTACCCGTTGGTGTTGCTCATTGAGACCTGTAGAGCCATAATCGAAGGTCGAATAAAAAGGTGGGGTGACGATCCAATTTCGTACACCAGTAACACGAGCCAGTTTTCAACGTAAGAACTTAAGAACTGTAGTGCAAAGAACTTTTAGATTAGGGGCTTTAAAACCTACTGAATTCTGTCTCGAAGATCGGGGAATAAATTGACGAGGTTGGTGACGGTGAGAGTTGGTGGGGTTGTCGGCCATGGAGCAATCTTCTTGGAGGCAGCACCCGCTGATTTGGGAGAGGGGGAGTTGTCCGTTACAGCTTCGGTAAGACGGTTGAGGCATTTGACAGAAAAAGATATTCTCCCCGCTGCTGTTACCGCACTTGGGTGTCGCGTTGAGTTTGCAAGAAAAGATGTTATGCTTCCCGCCACAGATGGACCTCTTCTCCTGGCAGCTGCGGTTAGGTGATAAACATTCTCAGCCCACTGCAGAGGAGGGTGTTCGTGGTGGATCGAGAGTTAGTAGTATTCTCTGAGAAATACAGAAAATATTTTTTCCATCACTCGCAATTTTCTATGTTGGTAACGTAGAACATTGGTATTACAATTCATAACATGACTATTACTTACATACTGTTGTAATCATATCCTGAGTGATTGTAAATGATTGTAGGTCCCATATTTTTGTTTTTGCCGCTTTATTATATGTGTGTATGATATGTCATAGAAGTGAAATATTCGGTAAGCAGTTATAGTTTTACAAATTAGTAACAATAACATGAAAGAAAAATATTTATTAGAAATCCAATTCAAAAATGCATCCTATTATGTGCTAAACATGTTCTGCCCTTTCTCACTTATTTTCAAAAATATTGTGCAGCATTTTCTCATTAATATCGTTACAGCAGGTTCTAATCTCTTCGATTGGTTGGCCTAAATGTTTAATTCTTCTTCGAAAAACTAGGTTCTTCAAGCATAAAAAAAATGTAAAAGTGTAGTGGAGATAGATCTGGTGATCGTGCTGGCTAGGACTAATTTGCACACCCACTGTTGAGTTGATTGCCGACATTTTTTTGTAGATATGGGATAGTTTCACGAGCAGTATGTGCAGTGGAGCCATCTTGTTGATAGTATCGCTTTTGTAGTTCGTTGTTGTACAACTGGTTAATAAATATTTCAAAAACCCATACACCAATTTTGAGAGGATGTAGGAAGGTTTGCATAAATTCGTGGTAATCATATGTCGAAAATTTGATTGTCGTTCAAGGTGTTCAGAAACCAATTGCAGTAGTTCGCATGTGAACCTCTTGATCTTCGCATGTTTTGTGAAGGTATAGCTCGCCATGCTTTTCTCTGTTTTATGGCTTTCTCATTCTCTGAGATATCGTGAGATTTGTCAAGGTTGGGGGATCTTACGCGTCTTTATTTGCGTTCTACTTTTCCCTGGATCGCTGGTTTCTCTATTCCTTCCCTTATGATCACGCGTTCAAAGAATTTAAGGATTTGTCTTTGTATAGTTGGGAGGAGGTTGTCATTGGTGTCGATATTGAGTTCTCGCAGAATTGTATCTACCTCCTATTGACACCTCTCAATTCCAATTCTTTGTGGATTTACATTATAATTCATTGGCCATAGATGTTCAAGAAAATGGGAGACACGATACAGTCCTGCCTGAACCCCTTACCCACTTCGAATTTCTTTGACAGATCATTTCCGATTCGTAGATAGCATTAATTGCGAACGTATAGTGTTTTGATGAGATGGATTCGATGTTCTGGTACAACAATTTCTTTTAATATATTCCACAGGAGGTTCCACCGTACGGTGTCAAGGGCCTTCGTGTAGTCCAGGAAACAGAATGATACCGGTACGCTGAATTCGTTAAACTTTTCTATCATTTGCCTTATACGTAATTGCTCTTTAGTTCTGCGGACTGGTACAAATCCTGTTTGCTCACAATCCATATCCGGATATGTATACGTCCTTAGTTGACGTTTTTTATCGGCTTCTGACCAGAATGTAGTCGATTTGGTCTTTTGTTCTCCCGTCTGGTGAGATGCAGATATACCATCCCCGTTTAGGTGTTGAAAGTTGGTGTTTGTGATAAATAGATTGTCGTCGGCACATAGTTCTATAGGTTTTCCCCTTTTTCATTTCTATCGCCGAGTCCGTATATGCCTACTATGTTTCATATCTGGCTGTCTTTAAGTGTGGAGCCAACTTTTTGCTTGACGTTCTCTATCATGTGTAGTAATTCTCTGTTGTAACATTTCTTCATTGTGTGAATTAGTTGCTCATAAAAATTTTCAATTTTTGTTTCAGTGGATTGTGATGTTGGGGCATAAACCTACTATATTTGTGTTCGCAGGTAGTGTGTTTTAATTTTTTTATTTTTAGGATCCTGTCACTTATTGCTACATATTGCGGTGACGATTTGATATATTCATTGACAATGAAAGCTACTCCGTTCCGGAATTCGGTCTCATTGCTTGAGCAGATCATCAGAATGCCCTTTCATGGCTTTAACTGTCCAGATTTCCGCCACTTTGTTCCGAACGTTCCTACTACTAGTATGTTATCGGTGGTTTTCTCGATTATCTAGTGTGCCTACTTTTTTTATGTCTCTCACATGCCATGTGCACATCTTAATCGTAAAGGGTTTTGGTTTGCAAGCGGTAGTATATTTTACCCGGAGACGTCGAATGCTTGTATCTCCATGGCCAATGATCCAATGCAGACGTTCAGCCCTGAAGCTGCAGCTCCATTTGGGTCGTCCAGGTAACTGAGGTCCTTTATCTGCGACATATCATTTGAGATTTTCTTAGGACTATGTCCTACTTCTTTTTCTGTCCGAGCAGCATATAGGAATAAATAGATTGTAGGTGGAATTAAGGTTGAGACATGGCTTCCTCCCGGGATTAGGAGAAAGAAGAGAGCCAAGACTCGAGTGGGCAGGATCGTATCCTTGCAGCAGACCTCGCCTTCGTCAGGTTCGGAGAGAAGTGGCTACCCGCTATCCAGATCTGGAATTCATGCGATTTGCAAAATCTGTAGGATGTTCTTGTGCACAGGATATGTGATACAGTTGCATACGTAACCTCTTCTTTAGAATATTTTGACAAGTACTGTCCGGGACGTCCTATTGCAGGGACAGTTTCTTCAACGAGTTGGTTGGATTTTCTATTCTTTCAACCACTTAAAGTGGTAGAAGAAGAAAGTCTAAACCTGGTAGAAGAAGAAAAGCTAAAGGCAGTCAATAACCCCTTCTCATTGTAACGGTTGAGAATAGCAATTTTTTCTCAGCCTTTATGACAAACGTGTTAAACTAGCTAGATAATAAATAAATTTGTTTATTCAAATCTAAAGAAAAATATTATTGGGCTGCAATAAATTGAATTATAATTTAATTGTATTACATTTTGCGAGTTTTAAAGGTGTTTGGAATTACAACTAATAGTTGAGATAATCTCTAAGAGATAACATAAACAGCCATTTAACTGTAAAGACGATTCATTACAGCAGCGTATGTATATCCAGCTCGGACAACCTAGAAAGATATGGAAATGAAAGTTTTACTAGCCCTAGGGTGTAGAGCAATTGCTTTCCCATAAGGCTTGAAATTTCGTCCAACCCCTGTTCCATAGCAATATACATTTGTATGAACTGGCTCACGACAAATACCACGTATATGAACATAGTTACTTTAAAATAAGTCTCGTAGAAAAAGTTGAGTATTTTATTATTCAAATGCAACGACCAAAAGCCCGCAGAAAGTAAACACAGTCTAGCAATTTTAAGATGTACGTGATCATCCATACTGAAAAACTGGAGTAGTAATGTACTATCTCACGTTTTGGTGGATCATACAATACGAGAATGAAACCAAGGGTGAAATTTTACTTAAATTATGGGGAACGCAAATAACATATTGTGGACACCACTTAATTAAGGAATTATTGAATATTAATACTCAATTGGAGATTCTCACGCTTGGGACAAAAGTATGGAAAATACATTTCTTTGCATGACTGATAAAAATAGACAAAAAATCGTTAACGTAGACAGTAATTTCATTCTTGGCGGACAATTAAAATAAAGTTCTACTTACTTTGATACTTCATTATTTGATAGTGATCAGTTATTAGTGAGGTATGATTAATATTCAATAGAGAGGGCGTCAACCTTTTTAATTTCGTATGTTATTTACATAAAATATAGTTTATGCAGATAAATGATACTCTGCGCAAACACAAAAAACAGTCAACTATGAATTTTTTACATAAAAATACAAACTATGGGAAAACATTAATATTAAGTCATAGATTTATTATTTTCATTTACGACAGTCTGATTCATAGTGTTCAAATTAAGTAAATTTTGTGTTGCAACGGTATTTGGAAAATGCAACTATAGACGAGGTGCCCATATTAATGTCGTAACTTCTTTATTTAATAATAACGCATAATAAATTTACCTAATTATCCTAACCAGTAGCACACCAATATCTAAGAGCGCGAGGCAAGAATTTACCTTGACATTCTCGGCTGAACCATAAGGAGTAGTCGAGTTGCTGCGATGTAAGAAACGCTACAAGCAGGTAATAATTATTTAAAAAACAGCGGCTAGTGTCAAACGTCAACAATACATTTGTTCATGACAACGACCTTAATACTCAAGAGAACATTTTTTACGTTACTATTTTGAGCAAATAGTTTAAAGGATATACAAAAAAAAACAATTTGATAAAGAAAAACGCACTGCATCGATTGAGCGAAGTGTAAAAGCCATAATTGAGGCGAACTCCATCAGGTGCTCCAAAATAAGCTATTTGACGACATAATATACCTATCGCACCGCACGACGAGGCCTTCCGGAAAGGACACGAATATGGATAGTGCACATTATCCTATCAAGGAAAAAAGCAAGTTCGACGCATAATCGCCGGACGGCGCAAGTATATCGGTAAAATTGTTCGCTTACTGTGCTTAACCATCAAAGAGGTATAGTACAAAATCAGGAAACACACATGATAAATGGAAAACAAAAAATTCCTTTTCGCCAGCAGCGAACTTACAATAAAAATAAGTTGGTAAACAACGGATGGTTGCTTATGGATTACAAAAATGTACGATGAGATTTTTTCCATGATTGGCACCATTCGATAAGCCATATATTTCACTCGTAACGGGAAGTGTGAGATGCAATTTCATATGCGCAATTATAAAACCTGACTTTAATAACTCCGACAAGTGCGGTAAAATCCAGAGAAAGCCGTTGGGACAGGCTTGCGACTGCAGATGGCTCTCCAACTTCAACATAAGTACGAGAAACTTGGTAACTAATCCATGCCCACATATTTTTTTTTTATTATTACATTTGGGCTAATTGTAGGAATTACTTAACTAGTTGACGTGAGGGGGAAGACACCTATTGGAGTCACCCCTATATTATTGTATAAGATCAGTGGGCCATTTTTTCTTTAAGCGGCGATGGTTGGGTTCCTCCTTTAATGGATCTATCAATATATTTGAATGATTTATCAGGGTATCGTGGTATTTAACTGCCTTTTGTTTAATAGCGTCTTTCACAAATGAAATTCCTAGGTCGACATGAAGAGTTTGATTAGACACAAACCATGGTGCGTTTGTAATGTTCCTCAGTATCTTAGATTGACAGCGTTGGATTACATCCACAGTTGATTCACTTGCGCAGCCCCAGAGTTCAGAGCCGTATAGCCAGATGGGACGAATAATGGATTTATATAACAGCAATTTATTATTTAATGTAAGCTGCGATCGCCGTCCAATGAGCCAGTTCATGTTTTTAGTTTTCAAGTCTATTTCTTTTATTTTTTTTGTGACATGCACCTTCCACGTTAAGCGTCTGTCAAGATGTAATCCCAGGTACCTAACCACATTTGCTTGGGGGACTGGCTTGTTTCGGAGGGTAATTGGCGGGCATGTTGATCGTTTTGTTGTAAAGGTGATATGTACGGACTTATCCTCATTAACTTTGATTCTCCATTTCTGAAGCCATTTTTCTAGTAAGTCTATATGCTCTTGCGTTTTCGTAGATGCTAAGATTGGATCTTCGTTGCAAACTATAATTGCAGTGTCATCAGCAAAGGTCCCCATGTCGCTATAATCGGTAGTAGGTATATCGTACGTGTATAATAAGTACATGAGCGGCCCCAAAACACTTCCTTGCGGCACTCCTGCTTTGATTGGTTTTATTTCGGAAGTCTCGTCTCCAGCTCTTGTTTGAAAATAACGATTTTCTAGGTAGGATTGGAACAACAGAAAGTACTGATGGGGAAACTGTTCTTTTATCTTATATAATAGTCCTCTGTGCCAGACCTTATCAAAGGCCTGGCTAACGTCTAGGAATATCGCAGAACAGTACTTTTTATCTTCAATCGCTGTTTGAATTCTATTGATTATACGATGACATTGTTGCACCGTGGAATGTTGGTGGCGAAAACCGAATTGATGATTTGGTATCCAATCGTCTTGTAATCCATCTTCCTGGATTCTCTTGAAAATAAGCTTTTCCAGCAACTTGGATATTAATGGGAGCAAACTGATGGGACGATAGGATTGTACCACATTGGGAGGCTTGCCAGGTTTAAGTAGGAGGATGATCTGGGCAAACATATGAACTGAAAAATATTCACTCCTTCCTCATGTACGTGTTTGCCATCCTATACCTTCGAAGAGAGTTTTTGTAGCACGATAGAAAAACTTTTCCATCTAAAAATGTTAGATGGTTTCAGAACTCAGGATTTGTATTGATAAATTCGTGTGGAAATTGTACCCTGTATGCTTTACTTTCATCGCTTGTGCAATTCCTGTTAGCTGTCACATAATATTTAAATTCACTTGTCACAGGGGTACCCTCGTTTCGTTTACATGTGACAAACCGAAAGGTGTTCTGAAGCTCAACGTAAGAGATGGTGCTATTGGGGATGTACTGGGGAAATTCTTAACAGAAGACGACACGTAGCGGTAAGAAACTCTTCTCATGGCGTGGCTGCACTTATAACTAGCCAAAATGTGTTCCACATCTGCAAAATTAATTATAAGAAACATACAAAATGATTGACCGTAATGTAAGCATGCAGACGCTTCTTAGCCTAGTATATATAACATATTCAAATTTGCTGTAAATGAAACATGCAATAAAAGCAGATTCAATTCAGCTAGTGCAGTAATTCAATCGTGAGATGCGAAGATCAATATAAATCTTGGTCACCGGGCGCTGAATGAAAATCCTTGGCCAGGAACGAATTATACTAGCGAGGAAAAATTCGCCGGAAACTCGCCGTATTTCGAGTAAAGCAAAATGAACTTTTCAAATAATTTTGACGGGCGAATTGGCGTCGTCCTATATGCGATACGACGGGAGACTTTTAGGGCCGCATCGGCTTGTTGAATAAAGAAGGCACCGGCAGTTCGAAGAATTGATTACGAGCAATCGGCATTGATCTACACGCTGGTAAGGAGAGGTTTTCCAGGGCTGAGTCGGGATACAGGGCGTCGATATACAGAACGCTGATATACAGGGCGTTAATATTCGTGGCGTCGGTAGGACGATGTGAGAGTTCCTCTAAATATATTCGATCCAATACCATATGAGATTGCACGGCGCTCAAGAGAGACGAAAAAACTTACATACGCATAAGATCTCTGTTCAATGATGGCTGGCTCACTACTGATCTGCTCCCCGCTCGAAATCTTGGCGGGGGAAGAAGTTTGACGTCCGTCTCTTGTGCATGGAAAGCAACAGCGGCGTCAATTTTCAATAGTAATATAACAAGGGCGACACATACTTACCGATAATTTTGCACACGCTAAGGGTCGAGTGCTGGTTGCAATGAAAACTGTCCCGAGGGCTTGACCGAGGGCAGTTTTCTAAGTAAGTATGTCGCCCGCGTTTATATTTTGAAGATTATTACACAAAACCTTTATACGAATAATGATTTAAAATTAACCTAATAATGCAAAAAAACCCAAATTGCTTGTTTCCTGCATTTCTATTTCTAATTATGAGACCATCCACTGCGTCGATAATCATCTCTATGGAGCTTATCGCTTGGTAAGCAGCCCACGGGCGCTTATCAAGTAAGCAGTTCAGGATTGGTCAATTTTCAAAACATGCATGGTTTTCACTGGCTGATGTCAGTCATGTGACAGTTGTGTGTAATAATCAAACTAATATAATGCTCTGCTATAGATGCCGTAGTGGGTTTTCCAGAAATGGGAAAGGCAAGTTTTCAACGGAATATAATGCAGATTAAAATTAATTGCCGCGTAAATGAATAATAGATTAATGTTGCGTCCTCTTGCTAGGTCTTGCTTGCTCTATTAATTTTTCTTAATCTCATAAACCACATTTATATTGATGGAGCTCATAAAAAATATTTGTCTCCAAAATTTGTAGCTCTAGCGCTTTTTCCCTGGAATTTTCGTGATACTTTAAAACGGACAGTCGTAGTGACAAACTATTATTAATTCCGTGGCAACAATTATTCTAGCTATTTCTTCATAAATAGAAATTAAAGCAGACAACATAAAATGTAGGCCAAGAGTCGTCGCCTTTTTCATGGCTGACACAGGATACAACGTGCGCAAAGTATTTTTGACAACTGTGCGGAATGGCAGTTTTTCAAAATCAAAGAAATGAAATCGTTTCTTTTTGGTTTTCTCCTTAAGTACGACCTCTTGTTTATTTTTTATAAAGTAGTTTACACATCCCCAATAGTTTTAATGTGCCCATATCAGCTCCAGTGTTGGCTATTGATGAAACAAATCTGCAGAACAATATTGTCTGTATTTTTCAGAGTTTGGGAGAAACTTTTCCCGAAATTGTTTCAAAAGACCTCCATCTACTGGTTGAACGCACCAGTTTTTATTACCGTCATCATTATCATCATCATCATAATCATCATCATATCCCATAAGCCGCGTTTGAGATGGGTAGACCTTGTAGTTCGAATGGAAGAAAACAGGCTTCCTAAATGTATAATGTATGGGGAATTACTGGAAGGAGCACGGAAACAAGGCGGACAAGTGAAGAGGTAGAAGGATATTCTACACGAGGCACTCAAAAGCATTGGTACCGTGAATGATTGGGAAGACAGAGCTAGAGACAAGGTAGAGTGGAAGAATGTCGTCTCAAGCTATAGTGGACCTGCCTTAAGGAACCCAGGAAGAACTCATAGATAAACTCTTTTAATTTATATGTCTATAGTATTAATAAATTCAATATGTTACTTTTCCATTTTTACTTCCCTCGTCTAAAAGACGAAGGAAGTATTGTAATCGTGAAAAAACTCCTTTCGAGATTTCTCCAGATCTTCACGTTTCAGGGTCCCTAGATGACGAAAAACAGGCCTTCCCAATTCCGTCTGTCTGTCTGTCTGTTGACGGTATAACTCAAAAACGGTTTGTCGAAAGAAGACAATAGTTTGCCTGCACATTATATATCTCCCTGGCATTAAACCCAGAAGCTTTTAAACAAATATATACACGGTGAGCAACTTAAAAATATAAAATTTTGTTTATTTTTTATTTAACTTAGTAATAGATACAAGTAATAATTTGTACATAGTGCAGGTTTTATTCTTACTAAAAATGGGAGCCAATAGATACAGAATAAATGTTTTACGATACAAAAAGATGGCACAAATTAGAGCGTTACTAAATATAGCTGCGACGCAGGAAATCGATAGGTACATACTCCATTGCGCAGGTAGAAATTGCCCTGTCCCTTACAATATCTTACAAGACGTTGGGGCTGCATTCGCGGGCCGCCTGCCATGTGAATTTGACCACCGGTAACGTTTTTTTTAGTTGAAAATTTATTTAATTTATTAAAAACGTGAATATATTTTTACTCCTAACTTAATTTGATTTTTAAAACTATTTAGGGTCACAATGTCGACGAGGGAAGTTCTGGGTAAAGTCTTTTACAGATTTTAATGTTGCAATACTCGGAAACGAGCTACTAGCTATACAGTAATAATAATTACTTAATTCGCATTTAAAATGCCAGTATTTTCATATGCCCCAATAAGTTTATTAAAAATGTATAGTGTATAAATAGTATAAGTATAATAGTATGAATTGTATATATTATTTAATGTTAGGAAACTCAGAAATTTTTCCTATAATTGTTGCAAAAGATTTGCATCTACAGGTTGAACTCACCAGTTTTTATTGCCGTCATCATTATCATCATCATGTCCAATATTAGTCCTTCTGGATGAAGGCCTTCCCAATTCTACCTCTAACTCTCTACCCTGAGATTGTATTCATGTCGTCTATCTTGCAGTGACTAAAAGGATAGCATGGTTATGTGATTGTTGGCGTCATGTTTCCTTCAACTTCTCAATAGACTTGCACTAGAAAACCAGGAGGAAAGGTTAGAAAAATTGTTTAAACATTTAAAGTTAGAAGCAATACATTTTTAAGTAATTCTTTTTGTGATGGTTTTTTCATGCAAGCGTACAGGGAAGTTGAAGGAAACATGGCTGTCAGAAATCCCATTTCCACACTGTCCTTGTAAAGTCACTGTTGTTCGTCTGTTTTTAGAGTACCACTCAAGTCTCGGCTTTCTCTGAAGTACAGTTGTAGTTCATCTCCCTTCCGTTTCTCTAGCTATATGAGCTCATCTCACTTCTTCTGAATCCTTGTTTTTCTACTGTATCCTGTAATTCTATCCTATGGCATATTAATGTGATTGTTCTATGGTTCTTTAATGTAATATCCAACAGCGAACTTTTCAAACTATGATGTGCTACTTCTGACTTCTGCAGTTTCTTTGTTGGCGATCAGTTTTTTTTGAAAGATATATGGTAGTATGGTTGTATGTAATGGGTAGGCTATTTTGAGTGAACAGAGTTGTCTTTACAATCAGCGCTACATATTTAGCAACATTTCTCATTTTTCAAAAAGCGGTGTTCTTCTTCTTATTATTCTTTAACAGCTCTTTAACACCCGCTCCTGGATATAGTCCTCCCCTTTTATTTTCCATTCCTCTCTGTCTATGGCCTTTTGATACCAGTTTCGACCTGCCACGTCCCTGATGTCATCCACCCATCTCTTGGGGGGTCGTCCAACGCTCCTCCTATGCAGTCGTGGTTTTGTCAATCGTGTGGTGTCTTGTCTGGCAATGTACCCTGTACAACACCATTTTGAGGTGGCGACACGTTTTATCACATCTTCCACTTTCGTTCATTGTTTAATTCCCTCATTTCGTATGCGATTCCCAAGGTTGACGCCCAGCATGAGACTTTCTATTGCACGTTGTGTTGTGCGAAGTTTGTTAACAGCTTTATTTGTTAAAGTTGTTGTATCTAATCCATTTGTAAGAAGTAGGAGTATACAAGTGTTGAAGACTGTAGTTTTGAATTTTAGGGTTTTTAAGTACGGTGTTGAGCTTTCCAGTAGCAGCGCAAGTCATTCGAATCCTTCTTTTAATTTCGACTTGTTGGTTTTCTATGCCCAGTTTAATTTGGTGTCCTAAATAGATATACTCTTCTACTCTTTCAATTATGTGATTTAGCACCTGAGTTGGTGTTTCGTCTGTTGTAAGAATTTTGGTCTTTGCTAGATTTATTGTTAACCCTATTTTGTGCGAAGCTGTTTTTAGTTCTGAAAGCATTCCCTGTAATTCCTCCAAGCTATTGGTAATTAACACGATGTCGTCCGCGAAGCAGAGGTGGTTTAGGTTGTTAGCTTTTTACTTACCTTTAACTCAACAATTGAACATTATATAAATGTACTTGAGGCCCATCTACTAGCAACAGTGAAGACGTCGCGAATTCTTTAATTAAGACGTTAAAGGGAGCGCCAACAAGTTAATACTCAGGTACACTGATATGTCAAGAAACTTGTAACTTCACTGTATATCTAAATAAACAATTATTGAACTCAATGCTTGTAATTAAAATGAAAGAGAGCAATACCCTTAAGTAGCTTTATTATCAGTCAAAACTTGAGACATCCAAAATTAGCCTATTATATGAACGGGACGGGGTAATTGTTACTCAGATGTTGTCCATTACTCAATTACTTTACTATTTGAACGGGACGGGGTACCCCTCTTAACTTAAACTACTAGTCTTTCTAATGTTTACACAGCGTTTTCATATGCAAAATACCATCAAAATCACTTATCTGTTCGTGGTTACACTTGTAGACGTTTAATGAATCAGATTAAATGTCAGCTTGACAGCTCCCAATCGTCAGCTATCACATGCGGCAAGTAGTCCTCAAAACTGCCTGGTGACTTCTAGCAGACTAAATTTTCTGTAGGTTTTCACGCCTACACTTTTTTGCTATAATTCGAAGTTCAAGATAAAATGCGGTAGTTGCCAAAATAACTGTACCTACCCTGTTAAACAGGCAATAAACTTTGCAAACGTTATTCCGTGGTTTCTTAAATCGCTTCTAAGCTCGAATTTATATTCGTCGGAAAAATGATACTCGCTTCTTAAATCTCCTTCCAGGACGGTTCGCCAGTAACATTCCCTACTATAGCTAAACCATATGCAATGGCGAGATTGTTACTCATATACCATGAAACCCCTTACACTTTTAAAGGCTGTCACACGTTTTTTTCAAAACAAAACCGTTGTTTATATTTTTCCTCTAGAAACGACCAATGCTAATCTGATATTAACTTTTATGAGTTATTATCGCATTAATCCCACTTGATCTCTTATTCAACACTTATATACTGTAGAGTACTAGTATTAATATCATATGCTTTTAGCAAGTAACAAACTCCCCCCTTACCAGAAAGAAAAAAATTCAACGAAATTTTTAACTAAAGAATAACTTTATACTATAAGGATACATACATATACGCTAGAGAGTCAGTAAACCGTCTGTCATAAGACGTCCCTAACACTCAATCTTTAACAACCCAAAACCCACACCACAAACAAGCAACTACACACTCAAAATTTCCTCAACAATAAAACAAACAACTGACAAAAAAAATTGTCCCCTAATGGGAGACTTCAACGAAATCTAACAACAACTGAGACAACCAATCACAGCAGTAGATCACACTAAAGACTTCATTCGACAACAACGGCTCAAAAGGAAACTAAAGGACATTAACTCGGGGACAGAAGCACGTCCTATAAATCCGGAACGAGCCGATACTCTAAATGAGTAAACGAAACCGTTCTCCAACTCCAAGCATGACCAAAAGCGAAACCAAAACAAGGACTCGAGACTCACTTGTGGATCTAAATCCGCTTAAGCGAAATGAATACCGACACAAAAAAAACTCACACAATACGCATAGCTGAAGATATAACACAGCAACACTACGCCACGAAAATCCCAAAAGGGTGTCCAACAAAACCCAACAAGCTAACTCGAACCTACACCAAAGCGAAAGATACACTTCACTCGACCTGAATGCAAATCAACTACAAAACCAAACCAACTGCTAACTGCAAGCTACTCCAGTGTTGCTAGAGAAAGAACTATATGACAAGCTCCCTAAAAGTGACCTTCCCTACAGTGCCCATCCAACCACCCTATACTTTATAAGAGGGAAAGCAAGATAAAAATGCTCCCTAAAGTGACCTTCCCTACAGTGCCCATCCAACCACCCTATACTTTACAGGAGGGAAAGCAAGATAAAAATGCTCCCTAAAGTGACCTTCCCTACAGTGCCCAACCAACCACCCTATACTCTAAAATGGGGAAAACAAGATGATAATGATCCCTATCGTGACCTTCCCTACGTACCCAACCAACCACCCTATCTGAAATATAAACCCAATCAAAAGAAAGGAAAGAATATTCCACAACCGCAAGTTCACACAAAACCACAATCATACCAACGATCCAGCTGAAAGCTGACCGACACCAAAAGAACCACACACCAATGCACTGCTAGAGCTCCACACCACAAAACGACGACAAGAAGAACCGAAGAAACAAATTCTATCACCACACACAGAAACTACCAGAAGATCGAAAGCGGAAGAAGTAACAGAAAGAGAACCGATCACATTAGTCGAAGGAAGGGACAATGTATTGAGAAAAGAATTAAGTTCCAATTTAACAAGACAGCCAGCAACCCAATGACAAATAACCAGTCACAAAGACCCCGGGAAATCGTCCCATAAAAGTACCCAAGACCCAAAAATCCGCATACCAACGGAGCTTCATCAGGTCTAATTAACAATTCACCAATCTCTGAAGCTAAGGGCTAATGGTACACACAACTCAAAGGTATGCTGCCGCCATGACATCACCAAACCGTTCTCACAAACATGTCTAAAATCGTTACACAACAAGGAACGAGAATCACTCCCAGGAAAAATAGATACCACTCAATTCGGGGACACAAAAACAGCCACCGAAGGAACCACCACAAACCTAATCTCGATAACTAAAGAGCTAATCGACGATTCAGAAATCATAATCAACAACCTATCTTACCCAACGGGCGTACTCGAACCTCATCAGAAACAAAGGAAAATAAAATTGAAGATTCAACAAATAATAACTACCATAATCAAAACTAGGAAGATGGTTTGAGAGACGTGATATCTACATAAGCAAAATCTCCCAAACACACCAACACCAAGCCACGTTATCTTACCAACAAACCAGAAGAAGATGAAAGAGCTAATCGAAGAACTGTATGCCAACCTAAACTATGAAGATGTACTGAGAGACCTAAAAATCACCAAGGATTAAAAAAAAAGAGCGAATCCCTCAGACACACCAACATCGAACCCACATCACAATCAACACTTCAAAAAGAAAAGGAAAAGAAGCAATCAACTAAACCACGCCAACCTAACTAGGAGGCTTATACATCCTGCAAGAACAAACTGCTCCAAACACATCACCATCACACTCATAACAGAGTTAACACCAAACTAAAAAGAAGACACAAAGAAAATCTCAAACACACTAAACCTTTCAGACATACATTCAATAAAAAAAATCAAGCACATCAAACCACCAGGACTCTAACATTCAATGAAGAAAAACTCAAGCACATTTGGCCAGTATATTCTCGGTTCCATCAATGAAAATCGCAATCGTTCAATGAATAACTCTAAAAGATAATTCATCATGATACCTGAATAGCGTGATGTCTTCACCATTCATACAAATGAAAATAAAACCAGCTTTTATAAACATACACACAGAGCTTCTAAATCTAACACGCAACACACCCACTCAATCAAATAAAAATAAAATCAGCAAGGATTAAATGTCCAATTATAAAATATCCAAATAAGATACTACTTCCACAAATCAATCGATAAATAGACAAAGGCTCGCTCTCTTATTTCACCTACGGCAAGACCTACATAAGCTTAGTACTACTACGAGTACTATACTTGTTAAAACCACAAATAAACAATCCAAATTAATCCAAAACAATCCCGTATTAAACACAATCACTAAAGTTTAAATTTCAATCTGATTAGCCAAAACAAACTACTCAAAATTTTGCCAAAGTAATTCTTAGCGTGTCACGTTCTGATGATATTTCCCATTTACATAAACAAATACATATAATACACAAATCTAATTACATCTGAATTCTTTTAATTAAGTATATTGCTCCTTCCAATTATTGTGCGACCTAAAGGTACATGTTCCAAATTATAGCCCCTCGTTGGCTCGTCAAAATCTTGTTAGCTTTTTATTTACCTTTAAGTCGTCGCTCTTTAATTATTTAATTCAACAATTGAACATTATATAAGTGTATTTGAGGCCCGTCTACTAGCAACAGTGAAGACGTCGCGGATTCTTTAATTAAGATGTTAAAGGGAGCGCCAACAAGTTAATACTCAGGTACACTGATATATGTCAAGAAACTTGTAACTTCACTGTATATCTAAATAAACAATTATTGAACTCAATGTTTGTAATTAAAATGAAAGAGAGCAATACCCTTAACTAGTTTTATTATCAATCAAAACTTGAGACATCCAAAATTAGCCTATTATATGAACGGGACGGGGTAATTGTTACTCAGATGTTGTCCATTACTCAATTACTTTACTATTTGAACGGGACGGGGTACCCCTCTTAACTTAAACTACTAGTCTTTCTAATGTTTACACAGGGTTTTCATATGCAAAATATCATCAAAATCACTTATCTGTTCGTGGTTACACTTGTAGACGTTTAATGAATCAGATTAAATGTCAGCTTGACAGCTCCCAATCGTCAGCTATCACATGCGGCAAGTAGTCCTCAAAACTGCCTGGTGACTTCTAGCAGACTAAATTTTCTGTAGGTTTTCACGCCTACACTTTTTTGCTATAATTCGAAGTTCAAGGTAAAATGCGGTAGTTGCCAAAATAACTGTACCTACCCTGTTAAACAGGCAATAAACTTTGCAAACGTTATTCCGTGGTTTCCCAAATCGCCTCTAAGCTCGAATTTATATTCGTCGGAAAAATGATACTCGCTTCTTAAATCTCCTTCCAGGACGGTTCGCCAGTAACATTCCCTACTATAGCTAAACCATATGCAATGGCGAGATTATCACTCATATACCACGAAACCCCTTGCACTTTTAAATGCTGTCACACGTTTTTTTTTCAAAACAAAACCGTTGTTTATCTTTTTCCTCTAGAAACGACCAATGCCAATCTGATATTAATTTTTATGAGTTATTATCGCGTTAATCCCACTTGATCTCTTATTCAACACTTATATACTGTAGATTACTAGTATTAATATCATATGCTTTTAGCACGTAACAATGTGTTCTCAAAATATATAAAACTCTATCCAGCGAAAAACAGTAACACCGAACATGTCATCAAGTCTATTGAAAAATACCAACAAGAAGTGGGGACTCCGAAGAAAGTTTTAGCTGACAATGCAAGTTACTTCAAGAACGTTAGATTAATCAACAATTTAGAACAGAAGGGGATTAAAACTTATTTCTGTAGCATACGACACCCGCAATCAAATGTCGCTGAGAGGTACATTAAAGAAGTAATTAAATATCTTAAAATAATGACTCATGAGCACCACAATAGATGGGTCCAATACCTGCCAAATGTAGAAGACTTCATAAATAACGTGCCTAATATTCCGACGGAAATAAGTCCAGTTACGATATGTAAAGGCATTATACCTGCGAGACCATGGAGGCCGGAAGAGGATGCAACAGGTATAAATGAACTGTTGGAGAAGGTAAGTCAAAGGGTTAGGAAGACACAGGATCGATACGAGGAGAAGCAGAATCGAAAAATTAAGAAGAGTATGAAATTTAAAATCGGGGACCGAGTCATTATTAAAAAGCTCAGAATAGCTGATAGAAGAGAAAAGATCTGTGCGAAGTTTTTGAATGCATATGAAGGACCATATAGGGTACATAAGATGCTAAGCAACGAAAATACGTACGAGTTAATTAATGAGATAGACAACAAAATCAGGGAACGCTTTCAAATTTCGGCGATTCACCCATATTTAGAGAGTGTAGTTTAGAGTAGGTTAGTTGTCAAACAAATGTTGTACCACACTCATTAGGTTAGGTTAGAGTAGAAAAGTAGATTAGGTAGAATAGGAGATAGGTTAAATATTTTCTTAAGTCAAAATAGGATAGAAAGATAGCAAGTATCGAATTGGACTGATTAAAAATAACGAGAAAGTCACACAGTGAAAATTTTGTGATAATTAAAATAACAACGCATACATGCTACGTATGATCAGAAATAATACACATGCGTGGTGATTTTAATTCTCAAAAATTAGGGGGAATATGAAATGGTCTTTAGCCCGTTACACAACTCTGCTTGCAGATTCAATAATTTAAAGCAAGTCAATAAAGCACAGAGCTGGGGTAAGCAGGCATCTGCAAGAAGTCACATTGGAAATTTTAATTTATGATTACATCCGTCAAGCATTGCCGATATTAAATGAAATTACTTTAGAATAAATGCCAATAAGGCAGAGCTCAAATCGTAAATTAGATTCACAGTTTTATCAATTAAAGTAAATGAGGAGGTTGGTACAATGTAAAGCCAATAAATAATTCAACAAATATATCACCAAAGGGATTTATTACATGCAGGTTAATCAAATTTACATGTCAGTATAACTAAATAAGTACAGTTCTATGAACTTGTTAAATAAAGGTAAGAAAGACAGAATGTTCAATACAGTGCAAAAAGAGCACAATACTAGATCGAATAAGGCTAGAAGAAAAGGGAGCAGTGATATTTGAAGATTGGTGAAATTCAGACAGGGTTTTATAAAACTGCAAGAAAATCACACTACAGGAAATGGACAAGATTTGTGTTTATAAAAATAAGTCAGTGTAATGACACAAGTGAACAGACAATTAAAATAAAACTTTGTGAGTGGCGCTAGAACTTAGATAAATTGCAAACATGAACAAACAATAATTTATAAAATAAGATTATGTGCAGTTTATATATTAAGTTGTAAATTTAGATTATAAGTAATTGCATTGTATTCAGTTAACATCCGTTTTTATGTAGCCAGATAGGCAATTGTTGTTAACGAAGAAAAAAAGAAAACAATTGAAATAAATTAATTCCAGAGAAGCGAAATTGTGTCTCCAGTTTATTTGCATTTTATATTATTTAACATTAAAATAAATTAAAAAGAATTATACCGGCCTGATTAGCAGTTTACAGTGCACATGTGAGAGTGTGGGTAAAAGAATCCAACACATAAAAAAATATTTTTCCGGTGACCTCTTCCGACAAGATCGGCAGCCCAGATCCAGTTTCCGATCATCAGTTGCGGGTTTCAGCCTAGTTCCAGAGCCTGAGAGAGGGTGTCAGCAGTTCCGCCTGGTGTATACGAGACCAGCACAGCAGTTGTAGCATCCCGGGGGTTCAGCATTCAGCCGCAAGCATCAGGAGAAGCTGTCCGAAGATGTTGCCGCAGCCTAAGAAAGGTCAGGTTAGTGGTGCCAAGCAAATAAGCGTGCTAGAGCTACGAAATTTACCATGAGGAACGAGCCTTATGAGAGGAAGCCGATCCCAGTATTACAATAAGTCAAAATAGAGCAGGAGTTCCAGAAATTGTGAAAATATGAGGTTATGTTAGGAACGCGTTGAAAACATCTGAATTGCGAAGGAAGCCGCCAACGATCTAAAACGAAACACGATTAGGAACGCTTAAGAAAGCGCGAGATTTGAATTACCTGTTAATTTGTTCATGGATTTGCTGACACAGAAATGAGATGCACGTGGAATCGATTTGCTGATAGATATTATTGACAGCGCGGCGAGTCTGCGTGTTTGCTACTTCTGAATTTCATAGCCCTGTGGCGTAACACGGGTTTTTCTATTTTGTCCAAAGGGGTGAACCTAAGCAGATTTTGAGTCCATGCCTATCGAAAGAGCTAGCCATAACTTATCTAACTTGCAGATGTGCGCAATACTACAAAGGTCAAAACACTGAATTCAATGAACCCATGGATAATATTTATTTTTAATCAGTAAATATTTGAAGTTAAAATAAAAATATGTGTAGGGTGTGTATTTATTTATTAAATATAAATCATAATCATAATATAACATATAATCCCTTACAATATATACACACCCTAATTCAAATGTTTCGTACGATTCACACAGCTCCTCCGGGACACCTAGTGCGTCAAGGACTCCGGGAGCAGAAAAGGTGCCGGCTTCCAGCAGCGAAGCGAGTAACGCAGGGGGGGCAGCGAACAGGCCGCAGGCAGGCGATGCAGGCGCCAATTGCCCCAATACCAATAGAACCAATCCAGGTAAAAAAACTCATTTCCAGGGTGCAATGAAATGAGTAAAAATTCAAATTTTCCAGATAGATTACGGAGTGAAAGAAAGGAGACCGTAGACAAATATCAACTACAAACCTGAAGGTGTCAAGTAGCCACATCGTTCAGCCAGGCGTGCGAAGAATAAACGTCCCATCAAATCCGTCCGTGACGAAGCGAATGCCGGTGATGTAAACATAAATCTCCGGAACATTCCAACAGTGGTTACGAAGCCTCCATATCCTTCCAACAATGAAGATACCTATCAAAGCCGTGAGACTGGGTCCCCAAAAGGAAGCGATTCAAACTTACACGACGCAAGACTTGCCAGGAAATGGCCGAAAAATGCCCAAAACAGCCCAGTTCAGCTTATTAAAGTTCCAAAAATTTGAAAGTTGGCCAACAGAAAAACTGAAGAATGCAGAGTGTGGCTTGAGCTGATAAACACAAAACTGTACCTTGTTCGAATGTACGGTTGATGCTAGTAGAGTTGCCTATCCAGTTAGGAAAATTATTGTATTTTTAAGAAAAAATTTAATTTGCCAAATCTGATGAATTATTTTAATTATCATATGTGAAACGACAAAATGAGAGTAACATCGCTTTGTTTTAGTCCAGGTTTCACTTCAAATCCTTCAGTTAAATTTCCTTGCACCTTGACTCGACTATGGGTGTTGTTTATTGTTAGTCGTGTTAGTCTGACTGGTTTAGTTGGCAGATTGAAATCTAACATTATGGTATATACTATACAGGGTGATTCATAATTAGAAAATCACACTGAATTGACAGATTCCTTATGCCAAAAGAAGACAAAAAGTCTATATGAACATATGTACTTAACCAAACGGTTACATAGATAAAGGCTGTTACTTGTTGCAAAAGTGAAATAATTGTTTCCAATGATTAATAATAACAAGGCATATCAAGTGCAGCAATAGATGTTTAGATACCTTTGGCAGTATTCCTTAGCTGCACCACGTGCGTTACCGTCACGATACCCATAAATAAACACCATATCAGCATACTCCTCTGAAGTAAACCCCTCCATCCAATAATTAACGAAGGTACAGTTTAACAATCAAAACAAATCGATTATTAGAACATTTACAAAACACAAATGACGTACTACTGATGAATATCTGTCAGATTTAACGCACATTTTGTTTTGGCTGCACTTAATATGCCTTGTTATTATTAATAATTGGAAACAATGATATTGCTTTTGCAACAAGCAACAGCCTGTATCTAGGTATCCATTTGGTTAAGTACATATGTTCATAGAGACTTTTTGTCTTCTTTTGGCATAAAGAATCTACCATTTCAGTTTGAGTCACTAATTATGAATCACCCTGTATAGATTTTTCCTGTCTACGCTATCATACGTCTGTTTGAAGTCGACGTATAGTTGGTATGCGTGAATATCGAACTCCCAGAATTTCTTTAGCACTTGTTTCACAGCAAATAGTTGGTCTGCGGTTGATCTACGAGGTGTAAAACCTGTTTGATATTGTCACGAAAGTGCAAAATGACACATGGAGGATTTCCAGAAAAATTGTATTATGCATAAATATGTTTTCCTGCATTACGTGTAGATTGATAAGAATTAACCACGAGCTGTTGTTCTTTGTATATTTGCCTGGATGGCCCAATGTCACATCACCACCGGATGTTTGTGGTTTGTTTTCTGTTATTCACTTGTCTGACAAATAAACATCTTCAGGTGATATAAAAGACACAAGCTCAGGGTAGCGGGGAATAAATCAGTCAATCAGTTAAACCGTTAGACTGTTAGTGTCCTGCTGCCCATTCTGAGCTGAGTTCTTCCTAACAGGCCCATAACAATGGCTAGAACTATGTAAGTTACAACTTAAATAAATTGCTTTTATTTATAATATTGGTATGATTTATCGATCCCAAAATAAGTTACGACTGCCTCTTGCAACAACGAGCTCGAACCCCCAATATGCTTTTAGATATTGGTTGTAGTTTAGTTCTTAGTATGGTGATAAATGTTTTGTATGCTGTGCTTAGCAGCGATATTCCCCTAAAATTTCCACAGTCCAGTTTATCTCCTTTTCTGTGGATTGGGTAAATGATACTATCCAATCATTTGGCATCGTTTCTGTACTCCAGGGATGAGAAACCCGCGGCCCGCCGCACTTTCTCGTGTGGCGCTTCAAAGACTTTACATTTTGACTTTTAAAAATTCCTACAGTGTCCCGCAACCTCATTGTACCCTAGGCGTGATAACTTAAGCATCGGCATTTCTTGGTATGAAATGTTACGCCGGGCGGCTTCGTTTGACGCTACGCATATGTGCCGCAAAAGCTGCATCGGCAAGCGGCGTAAAGTCAAAGCTCAAAGGGTATTTCATCTCCTTCACTCTTCAGAAACCCGAAAATATTCCCAGCATTTACAAAAATTAATAACGGAATTTGAATCGCGATTTAACATATTTAGATCAGAAAAAAACGTTCTTAGTTTTAACAATTGGTTCACCATATAATATAGAAGTAGAAACAGTTCGGGATGAGTTACGAATAAAATTAATAGATTTACAAAACGACACGGATTTAAGAAATACATTTCAAAATGTTGACATACACAATTTCTATCAAAATTACATGAATTTAGAAAAATTATCACGATTAGGCGCACAAGCAAAGCAAATAATGACACTTTTTGGAATCACCTATGATTGTGAACAATTATTTTCCGCAATGGAGATAATTTAAAGCGATCATCGATCGAGATTAAATGGTGTACGGTTAGAGAGCTGCGTGCGAGTTGCTGTGCCGCCTATATCTGCAAATGTAGACCAATTGATGGCAAAGAAGAAATGTCAAATTTCTCATTAATAATCTTTTTTCGCATATATCTAGGGCCGTTTTTTAATAATATTTCTATGAATGAGTGTTTCATTTCTGTAATTTTTATACTAGGTTTATTTTGTTAATAATGAGATAATTTGAGTTCATCATTCAGTATTCGTACGAGGAGCGTTCAAATATGAATTATAATTTGAATTGCGAGCAAAAAGACAAAGAGATGCACAGAAGCTGTATACATTAATTAATGCTCTGGAACAAGTCCTAACTTCATTCAGTCGTGACAATTGGCAAGCATAAGTGAAGTGGAGTGCATTCAAACGTCGAACAACGTATTAGTAAATGTCTTACCAAAGAAGGTCTCAAACCATCAGAAATTTGTGTAAGAGTTAAAAGACAGTTTGGCACGGATTCACTATCAGACATAAGCGTTTATAGAAAGAGTAAAGCGTTTAAAGATGGCCGCAAACGTGTCGAGAATGAACCGCATTATCGGCGTCCAACGACAACAGAAGAGAATTCTGACAGAGTAAAATGCACTTATCTGAAACTATCGTAGAATTACAGTGAAGGATATTCCTTCTGCATTAAATCTCAGTAAGGGTAGCTTGGAAAAAATGCTAGTTCGCTTTATGCTTCTTACAGGATAATGCTCGACCCCATTTCGCTATTCACACGCTGACCACGATTCAAAAATTTAAAAACCCTTAAAAGGGTTTCTAGGAGAAAAATACATCTTTGTAATAAAGAAGTCATCGAAATTGTTCGGAAATGGGAGTGTCGGCAGTCAAAAGAATTTTTATCTAGTGGAATACAGAAACTTCCGGAAAGACGGCACGAGTTTATTCAAAGGGAGAAAGGCTGAGTAGAAAAATGACATGACATACATTAGAGTCCTTGTGTTTCTTTTTGAATAAATATTAAATTATAGTTTATATTTGAACGCTCCTTGTATTATCACAAGTTTCTTACATGCGGCCCGCACAACATTTTTAAATTTGTAGCTGGTCCGTTGTCAAAAAAGGTTGCTCATCCCTGTTGTAGTCCATACTTTGCAAATGATGTTTGTTAGGGTGGTTATGAGATGAGGCTCACCATATTTTAAAAGTTCTACCGGAATATTATCCACTTCGGATGCTTTTTTGTTAGATAGTGAGGTATTGCTCTCATTACTTCCTCTCGGGTTGCCAGGTCGGAGTATTCTTCTGTTGTTATTCCTTTCAGTCCTTTCTCGCTGGTCTTTGGGTTTTATTTTCGTTTTGGGTTTAATAGTTACTCAAAGTTGATATGATTCTGACATGTGATCATGGGCCTTGCATTATTTCAATTCGAGTAAGCCCAGTCCATTTAAAAATTCCTTTTTTTCCATCTGTCAGGAACACGTCTTCGGCCCGGCTTTGGTTTTACAAGCGGCTCCAATAAAATAGCTGCCGCCAGGTAAAAACAAAAAAACTGACCAAAGTGCAAAATTGTACTTTATAAAGGATGATTTATAATAAACCAAATATACAGTGGGTTATCGTAAAAATATAATGAAACAAATAACATAAAATAAAACACAAAATTCCAGGTTAATGCAATTCACGTCACAACGTATTGTTCTGTGGCTTTTGTTTCCGGCTACGCTTGCTCTGCCCTGCCCAGTCTTTGCTGCGCGCAAAAACCATCCCCTGTAAGGTGGCTTCTTCTTACACTCCCCCTCTAGGTCGGCGCAGACATCCTCGTAGGCGACCTAGCAGTTGTTTTCGTTGGGCAACCTCTTCGCCTGATCGGTTGATGTGGCTGGGAGACGTGGTACTTCCCAACCTGGCGCATGGACTTCTTTGGGTTCGCCACTTCATAAGATGTTGGACTAACGATTTTACTTATCACGTATGGACCGTCCCTGCGAGGGGCGAACTTGGATGTTACGCCTTTTGCCGCATCGCTAAGTAAATGCGTTTTTACTAAGACGGCGTCTCCCATTTTAAATTGCCTTTTCTGGTCAGCTAACGCGTTCACTACGTCTTGAGCCCGTTCCACGTTATCACGAGAGATCTTTAATGTATCCGCAATTCGAACGAGGTAGGGCGTAATCGTTCCCACGAAATTTTCGCGATTCACTATTTCGCGTAGATCTTCAGATACGTCACTCGTCGTGCGCAACTCCCTCGCGAACATCAAATAAGCTGCTGTATACCCGGTGCTACTGCTTTTTGCCGAATTCATCGCAAAACGGATAGCTGGTAGTTTATCAGGCCAATCGCGATGATCCTTCTGGACGCGAATGGAGAGTTGCGTCTTTAAATCACGATTTTTACGATCTACGGGATACGATTCGTGATGATAGAGCGGTGTTAATTGCTGTTTCACACCTAAACATAACAAAGCCTTCTGCATAGCGTCCGCAACGAACTGGCTACCATTGTCACTGATTACACGTCGCGGGACTCCATATCTTAAGAATATTTCGGCCACGAGAATTTTGGCACACGCCGCGCTGGTCGCTTCCTTCATAGAGAATAATTCCATCCACTTGGTAGCAGTGTCTTCGATGATCAGTATCCATCTATCGCCGTTGGCTGCTTCCAGCAATGGACCAAACAAATCCATGGCTAAGATCTCAAAGCGCTGAGCATAAGCTGGAGTTTGAAGCAATCCAGCGGGCTTCAAATTCGAAACTTTATATCTTTGGAAATCTCCACAAGTTTTAATGTAGTCCGCGATGTATCTTCGCATGCCTGACCAGAAATATCTAGCTGATATTTGCGCCAAGGTGCGCTGTACGCCGTAGTGCCCTGCTGTGGGAGCATCGTGATACTCCTCGAAAATTCGCTTGCGTGCGACATCAGGTACTACCAGCTGAGCTTCCTCCGAGTTTTCCTCCGGGACGTATCTGTACAGAACACCATTGTTCATCACATATCCGCGGTCTGTCCACTTCGAATACTCGGTTTCGGCGGACTTTTCCTCAAAGTCGTCCACTATCTTCTTAACTTCCGGATCACCTAATTGTTCATTCCGCATTTCGGTCGCGCTTTGCGTTGGCATTTCCACGAACACGCTGCACACCCTGCAGGAATTTTCAGATTTTTTCGAATCACGAATAGCAAATTCTCGTCCGCTTAATGCAGTACCGGAGCAGTTGTTAATAGAATTTTTAGGTTTTCGAATGCTTTCCTTTGGCCGGGCCCCCATTCCCACACCGTCTTCTTCGTCAAATTGCTTAAGGGACGTGCGATTTCCGAGAAATTTGGTATAAATCGGCGATACCACGAACACGTTTGCAAAAATCTTTGTACATGTTTCACGTTACGCGGTTCCGCCATATTCATGACCGCACTTACTTTATCGGGGTCCGCCTGTATCCCGCACTCGGTTATTAAGTGCCCTAAATACTTCACGCATTTGCACACAAAATGGCATTTACTTCTATTCACCCGTAAGTTAAATTGTCTTAAACGCGCGAACACTTTCTGTAAGTCTGTGATATGGCCCTCGAATTCCGTTGATAGCACAGCTAGGTGATCCAAATACGCTAACACGGTGACACCGTTCAAACCGCTACGAAAACGGTCCAGCAAACGCTGGAAGGTAGCTCCAGAATTTTTCATCCCGTCTGAACCGGAAAATTCCTAATGGCGATATAAATGCACTCTTATCGCGGTCCTGTTCCCGTATTTTCACTTGCCAATAACCGGCTCTAAAATCCAACGTGGTCATAAACGGAGTTTGTTTCGCTGCGTATAACAAATCATCTATCCACGACAATGGGTATTTGTAGCTAACCGTCACCTCATTTAAACGCCGATAATCCACGCACACACGTACATCACCTGAACTTTTCGGCACCAATACCACATTCGATCTCGAGCTCGACCCGAAGGATTTCCCTTTTCCCTGCCGGCATTCGATACGGCGGCACCGCAACAGGTGCATGATCGCCAGTATCAATGCGATGCTCCGCGTATGGTGAAGGGACTCCCCCTGGAGCGAAGACGTCGTTGTATTCTTCGATGAGGGCGTCGACGCGTTGATGCTGCTGTATAGTCAATGATGCTCCTTCGTCTGGCCTCAAATTTAAAGAACTTAATGCAACAATTTGCGATAGCCGGTCTTCTTCCATAAACTGATACGTCATCCTCGGAGTATCTGCGAAAAAACATACGCGACGTTGCATGTCCAGCACCAGTCCTGGGGCCTCCAAGAAATCCACACCTAAAAGTGTCGAACTCTTCTCTGCTCCCGGAGATGGAAAGATGATAAACGTTGTTGGAACCACTCTGTTCTTTAATCCCACATTTAAGAGCGCGATAAGCACGGATTTTACCGGGGTCGACCATCTGCAAGCGCCACGCTTAAGTTGGTTTGTGCGAAGTTATATCCAAGTCGCACCAAATGTTTATACAGAGAATAACCTGCAATGCTTTGTTTGGCTCCCGTGTCAACAAAACCACAACCGTTCAAATCTTCGGTTCGGATTCTTAATAAAGGACGCGACCGCGGCCGAATTTCGAAAGTCGAATTCGGTGTCCCTATAGAACAGAAATCCACGCTGGACGCCGGATTACACTTCTTGCAGTTATTGCGTATTACACC